>JAKUCV010004057.1:0-58446 GCA_028386065.3 Turnera subulata | reverse complement strand
GATCTCCGAGTCGAAGGTATAAGTGAGTCTGCACGCTAACTAAAGTCTGAAAAACAACGGTGGCGATTATGTGAGTCGCCTACTCAGTGAACATTAAAAGTCTAAGTATACATGAAAGTGAAGTCATGCTCGTAGGGTGAGTAGCTCACGAGCACAAGTACAGCATACAAGCAAATCAGAATCACACACCAACACATAAACTTCTTATTGTATTATTGTTCTTAGTATTTAGATTTGATGTGATATTTAATTATTATAATTATTATTTTTATCATTATGGGCCCTCTACTGTGAGTCAAGTCTCGGTAGCGCATCTGATCAGATCAGGGTGTGAAACCCAAATGTCGAACCTCAGAAGGGGTAGACTCTGAGGCCAAAAACCACTGATAAATCTCGAGTGGCCGCTAGCTACCTGAGGGTGCACTCAGACACACCTAACCGGTGCAAGTCTTCCAGGGGTGCACCTACATCCCCTGGGCATGCTAAACAGCATAATATGACCCGAGGGTACCCAACCCTCCCTCGGGGCTACCAACCAACGCCACAGTAGAATTTAGTATTTTATTCTTAATTACACTTTACATTTCTGTTAAAGTACATTATGTTTTTCAGGGAAGCGTGAATGGTATGTGTCCCTGTATCATCCGGGCCTTCGGCCCATAACCACACATTATCACAAAAGTGTTTTACATGTTATATTTCATAACAGTTTTTCATGTAGAAATTTAGACATGTGAGATCAATCAGGCATACAATTCCAATCATCGCATGTAGCAAACAAGGCAAGTAAACAAACAAACCACACCAACATGCATTCACAAATCGTATATAAAAGACTTGTAATGTCACCTCAAAAATGCAGCTTATGACTTCTTCCCGATCCGAGTCTACAGCTCCCGAGATATCTCCCGTGCCTGATTACCGGCACATAACATAATTACTAAACCAATTTTAGGAATAAAACGTGTATGTATGCTAATGGTATGCTCTAATCGAGTATCTCCCGACCCTAACTATCCAATTATAAGATTTCCGGGTCTAAGTCCAAAAGATTATTTTCTATTCTATAACTCCAACAATTAAAGATCTAAAGTTCATCTGTTTAAGTCCATTAACAATTCTCGGGCCTAAAGCCCACTATATGCTTAATCACAAATTCCGGGCCAAAAGCCCACCTCTTTAAGTCCATATTTTTATCGATTATGTAATTGGGCTTCAAGCCCGCTCTTAATGTCCGTGAGTTTAATTATCCGTGATTACGTCCTAAATCCGTAAATTTAAGTCCAATTAAACATCCTAAGCTTCAAATTGAAATTATTGGGCCTGGGCTCGGTTTTTCCTAAAACCGTCCTAAGGTCGTTTCCGAGCCCATGAGTTAATCGGCCTAAATTCTATTCGTGTCGGTAGTTTCTCCCGGCCACACACTCTAACTCTCCGCTCTCGGTAAACCGAAAGTCACTAAATATATAAATATAATTGTATTTCGTAAAATAAATTCCAAAATTTAAGTACATAATATAACCGAGACAAACATAGGTAATTACCGTCTAACACTCGTAAAAACGAGAAATATACTCCGCTGGTCAGAACCGAGCCTTCGCCGGAAAATTCCCGAGCCTTCGCCGGAACAGTGCGCGCTCACCGGTTTCCGGTCACCCTCGCCGGAAAATCCACCAAACCAACAATGAACCACAACAACCTAACAAGGATCCAAAGACGAACAAATAGCGCATTTAACAACTACTCAAACCATAAAACATCTAAACGAATTGAAGTAAGAGAAGGACAAATGCCGGAATTTCTCACCTGGAAGTACGATTAATGTCGATTCTGCCCACTGCCGAGTTCAAGGTCCGAGAATGGCAGCACCCCGGACACACACACACACACTGCCCACGCCGGACCAACCCGGAACCGTGTGATAGCAGCGACGAGCCCCAGCCCGGACACAACACCTCTACTGCAACTACCAACGCCGGCGTCCCACTGCCCGGAGACAACCAGCAATGACCACGCCTCCGCGACAAACTGCAACAACCACCCACCCCACCACCGTCCAGCATAAACATAACCCGCACCCCCACCGAAAGCCTCCAACACAAAACCCCCAACATCTCATTCGATTAAACATAATAATGACAATTTAAAAGCAGAAGAATGGACACGAAGGGAAAAGGAGGACAGCCTCTTACCGGTTCAAGGTCGACACAGTGGTGACGACACGCGATGGCGACGACCGAGCTCGACCCTCGAGCTCTCCGTCCAGTGGCCCTCGGTGGATGTGTTTGCCTCTGCCCTTGACGCAGCAGGAGCCGTCTCCCTGGCTCGTGGGTCCGTGAACTCGAGGGGGGGGGAGGAGAGTAATAGGTGATGGCAGTGGTGGCTCTGTGTCCCAGCGACGGTGACACAGGAGGGAGAAAGGGGAAGATATGGTAGCGGCGACGGGTTTTCACGAAAGGAAAGAGAGAAAATGGGATGGGTTCCAGGAACGAATTGGTGGGGAGAGGAAAAAGAAGAAATGAGGGAAGGAAGAAGAGATTGTGGGGAACATTGCCGTTGACGGCATGATTGAAGGCTGAATATGGGGAACAAATCCGTTGGGGAGTGGCGGCTGAGTGGGAAGAAAACGGCAGGAAGAAAAAGAATGAAGGAGAAGAAAGAAAGAAGAAAGTGGAAAAGAGGGGAAAGGAAATTGGGCTAGGGTTGGTCGCCCTAGTGGACGACCTGTCGTCCGCTTAGGCGCGGTCAACCCCCTGCCTGGTCAATTTTTTTTTTTCTCAAAACGACGTAGTTTAGATTAAAACTACGATAGACGTCGTGTTTCGTTCCGAAACGCGGTTTGGGTCCGACGAAGCTCAAAAGCGACATATCACCGCCTAAAATTAATAAATCCCAATGGGAAATAAGTTAATTTTATTTCCAATACCGAAATTCGAAATTTTTCTTTATAAATCCGAAAACGGAAAACCGGGGCGTTACACTCTACTTCCGATCACTATTTTTCATTATCTATTGTTTAATTCAAACAATGGAGGAGCCAGGAAGGCTACAAAACCCGTCCACCCATATGGTTTTGAAAGTTGTAAGAATATGTTATTGCCAAGCCAAAATTACTTATGGCGGTTTAATTAGGAATTGAGTCCATATTGGGGCTCTGGCATTATATTAATTAACTTCGATCAAGAGGCAGCATTCAATATTCCTGCCTGGTACCACTTAGTAGGTGAAAGCTACTCACAACCTAGCTAGTGCTTGCTCTTGATCACCTGCTTTTATCTTGAGGACTGCCTCTGGCTTGTGGAGAAGCATAGTGAGGTCTGGTGATGACTTTCAAGGCACTCCTGGGAGTCTGAATTCTCTTACTGAGCTTGATGTTGGGGATGGGAGGGTGAGTAATTAAATTCTGGGTTGATATATAAGCTTATCCGAGAGACTGATCACTGGGTAGGCAACCTGCCTTTCCCTATACTCTTTCCAATATTGCACTCATTTGGGCTGATAGTGTTGTTAATTAGCTAGGACTTGGCGTGGTACTGTACCTTTTACTTCAACCTTTTTGTAAGTTTTTTTGGCTTGTAAGTTGTAAGGGTGTGTGTATCATGGCAGTCGTGTTTTCTGTGTTATTCTTTCTGCTTCATCTTATTCCTAATATAGTACGGACTCTTTATTATTAATGATTCGGACTAGGTTCGGGTTTCTTACATTCATAGGGTTTTTTTATGTAATACACAGACTTATATTGCGTTTACATTATAAAGTCATTGTGTGTTACGTTGTTTGTGCTAAGTTTTGATGATGGAGACTCATACCAAAAAACAGGTGTTGAATGAAGGAGAAGAACCAGAAGAAGAAGAAGAAGAAATACAGAAGAAGTGGGTTTCGGGGAGTAAACGATCTGCCAATTGAAATCATGGCCAACATACTTAGCAGGCTTCCCATCAAGGATACTATTCGGTGCCAGATGGTATGCAAATCATGGCGTCAATTGCTGACCGGTGATCCTTATTTCCCTAAGCTGCACCTCTCTATGGAGCAACAACATTGTCTCCTTTTTTACCCCGATCCCGATCCAATGCAGCAGGCGGGGGACGAGCCTAGACCTCGACTACTATATAAAGAAAACATGATAGACCTTAGTACTACGTACTGGTGCTTCTTCTTCTTCTGTGGTCATGACCTTAGAAGTAGGGCCTAAGTTGGACATGGAAAAACGTTCAAAGGGGATTTTGTTGGCTCTTGTAATGTTTCTTTTGCAAACATTTTGGTTATCCAATGCATGCTTGAACAGTTCCTCCATATATATCTCTCCACCCTACAAACATGGTGCTCTAGTGGTAGAATAGTACCCTGCCACGGTACAGACCCAGGTTTGCTTCCCGCCTGGTGCATAGGTGCCATGATATGATACTTGCGCTCCCGTGCTCCTTGTGATTCAATTCAAGGGTTATGTATATGTGCTTGAATCTTTTATAGAATTGCGTTTTCTTTTTTTGATACTAAACGATGATGATGGTATTATTAAAAAATCAAAAACTGTAGGATACAGCAAGTCAGGCGTGAACTGACAGCCATGACCCAACGGTTACACCGCAATAGAAATAAAGATTACAACTGAATGAAATGATCTACCTCAGTTAGCATTCAGGGAATTAAAGTTCCTCTTTGGACATCTCCAAAATTTTAATGTATCAGCGTTGGACAGAACCATTGAAGTGCTAAAGGGGAAGTCAGGCTGCAATGATCTGATCCTAAAAGAGGCGTGCCCCAGAGCCAGTTCAGCAATCCTGCACGCATCTGCAGATAGGTTGTGAAAGATCCTTCAGTTTCACTCAAGCCAAATCGATCTCAGTACTGCAACGCCAATGAGAAACCAACTAGTGCGGTTGCGGTAGTTCGGTGATAAGAAAGTCCACTGAAGAATGAAATCCTCAAGCGTGGCAGGACTGCACCATAAAACCCCCCACCATTTGCAGACTTTGGACCAGACCAACCTGGAGACTGGGCAGGAAAGCAACAAATGATCTCTAGTTTCGATTGAGGAGTTACACATAACCCATACCGAATCACTCAAACCAATGATGCCCCTCTGGCGGAGGTTTTCCTTGGACGGTATACCATTATACAAAGCCAACATTCTACCTTAAAGGGAGGTAGAGAATACCATATGAATGGTTTGTCTCTTCTGAGACCGAGCTGAGAGTAGATGAAATCTCTACCCCTCTTAACAGTGTATGACCCATCCACGGCATGCCTCCAGATTCTTTGATCTTGCTGAGTCGGGTGGCCTGGAATGTTGCAAATCATTTCCATGAGTGCATTTTTTCTCTCAACCTCCCACTCCTAAAGGGGGCGCCTCCAAGCGGAAGCCCAAAAAGGCTGTTGATTAATCATCTTAATGGCTTCACTGACTGAGCAGTCCTTACACGTAGAAAATGAAAAAAGTCTTGGAAAGAGCTCTTTGAAGGAACCACGACCAGTCCAGTCATTCCCACAGAAGTTAATATCGGCACCAGATCCAAGTTTAATGGTAGACCCAGCCAATAGAGAGACCCCGGTTTGGCTGTGATGAGAACCTGACTGCATTATATCAATCTAAGGTGCAGAACATTTTCGTCTGGAGAAGGTTGGGAATAAGTCTGAATTATTTTCACCACATTTGTTTTTTAACAAAGGTTTCCACAGCTTCTCTGTTGGGCTAGAATAGCACCATAACCATTTGAATAGGAGAGATTGGTTCATGGTGCAAAAATCAATAATTCCCGTGCCGCCAAGCTCTTTAGGAATTGTTATTTTCTTCCATGCAACAAAACAGGTCTTCTTAGAATTCTCAATGCCACTCCAGAAAAAATTCCACAGTATAGATGTCAATTTTTTTCGAACACCCGCAGGCATCTTGAAGAGAGACATGTAGTATACAGGTAATCCACTCAACACCGATTTGATGAGGGTGACTCTGCCTCTTATAGACAAGAATCTGCTTTTCCAAGCTTTTAGTCTACAGCTGAACTTGTTCAAGATTGGATTCCAAGTGTTAATCCTCCTCATGTTGGTGCCGAGTGGCAAGCCAAGGTATTGGAAGGGAAAACATTCAGCCCTACTGTGTAACCTGCTTGCTATATCCTCCACCTACTGTACGCTCAAGCCAACACCAATGACGCTACTTTTGAAAAAATTAATGCACAGACCTGAGAGAGCTTCAAAAACTCTGAGACACCTTTTTAGATTTAGTAAGGAAGGAATATCTGTTGGAGAAAATAAAATGGTATCATCTGCATATGAAGGACAGAGACAGATATGCCATGCACGTTCACGTTTTGGATCAAATTTAGAGAAACTGCCTTTGTAAGAATGGAAGCAAGACCCTCAGCAACAAGGATGAATAGGAAGGGTGAGAGAGGGTCACCTTGTTTAAGGCCCTTGCCCATAGAAAATTCTTTTGATGGTGAACCATTAATCAAAACTGATAACATTGAGGAAGAAAGACACTCGCAACACCATGCACGCCACCTGGACCTAAAACCCTTTGCTTCCAAAACCTGAAGTAAATAATTCCAATCCACCGAATCATATGCCTTCCTGAAATCCAATTTCCAAATGATGGATTTTGTTTTATTACTTTTCAAGGAGTGGACAACCTCGTTGGCAAACAGGGCACTGTCCAGGATGCTTCTGCCTTCAATGAATGCTGTTTGCTGCAAGCCGACAAGCTTTGGTATGACTTTCTTCAATCTTAATGCCAACAATTTAGATATGATCTTGTAAAGCCCATTAACAAGTGTAATGGGCCTGCATTCATCAAAAGAGATGTCACTAGATTTCTTGGGTAGGAGGGTGATATACGCATTATTTGCACCTTTAGGAATCTTTGCTTGATGGAAGAAATGTGTGACTATGTCGAACAAATCCTGTTTCATGAAATCCCAGCACTTTTTGTAGAACAAGAAGTTGAAACTGTCGGGACCGGGTGCCTTAGAATTATCACAGCTCTAAATGGCCGCTTTCAGTTCATCAATGGTAAAGGGTTCCTCCATGGCCAACGCATCCTCATGGCTTAGTTTAGAAAACTGGAGTTTGCCAACACTGGGTCTGGTCTGGGCATTTTGAGAATAAAGCTTGGAATAAAAGTCAACGGTTGCATCTTTAATTCTGGTTGCGTTGTTCTCCAAATGGCCATTGTTGGAATGTAAGTGTGAGTGGTGAATCCCACATCGGAGAGAAAGAGGCCAAGTTAGTAACATGTAAGTGAAGTGGATCCATGTACCCAATACCTTGAGGTTTTGGGTTACAGAGTGGTGTCCTGGTCACGCGTATGGAACTCACTTGGGCCTCGCGTGTTGTCTCCCCGGTTTTCGGGCGACTCCCGGTTCTCAACAGCCATCCACCAGAACTTGTTCAATTCTATTCTTCCTTCCACGACTACACTGTTTCCATAGGACGTCAAGTTGTCTCATTCTCGTGTTGATATTGCCCTTCAGGGAATAAAATCTTCTAATCTCTACTTGGGAAAGACTTCTAACCTCTGCCTCCTTGTCCAAAGAGTCAATTTCTGATTGGATAGCTTCGATTGACTTATTCACATTGCCAAAGATCTCTTTGTTCCACTTGGCAAGTAGAGTTCTCATCAAACTTAAATTCTTCAAAAGATTATATTTACCCAGAAACTTGGAGCACGCATGTTCCCACATGGATTAAATAGTTTTCTAAAATTCAGGGAAATCCCACCAGGCATCAAGAGATCGAAATGGCTTCCAACTTTTGTCCAGTACACCTTGGGTTAGAGTAAGAGGGACGTGGTCAGAACTCTGCTTGCTACCGGACTTTAGTATAAGAAACGGGAACCATGTGGACCACTCCCGTTGAGCGAAGATCCTGTCGATACGACTTGCTGATTTCAGGTTGCCCCATGTGAACAATCTGTAAGAAAGGTGAAATTCTAACAAATTCAAACTTTCAATGAATTCCCTGAAAGCTGTCGTACCCTGCCTGCACAATCGACCACTCTTCCGGTCTGTAGAGCGTAATGTTTCATTGAAATCACCCATCACCAACCATGGAGATGGGAATACTTGCTTCTGAGCAATGAGTTCTTCAAACATGTTTCTCCTTTGATGAAGCTGAGAGCCACCGTATACACCACATAAAGCTACCTGTTGTCTCTGTTGAATAAGCATCCCTTCAATAACATTCCATTGTTCCGAACTTTCCACGTGCTTAACCTCAAAGAAATCCGTGTCCCAAATGAATACCATGCCCCTAGATAATCCGAAAGCATCCATGGAAACAAAACCGATGTTCCCACTGCCCCATAGCCTGTAACAAAATGGAAGATTGATACTGGTCATCTTAGTTTCACTAAGAAAAAGGAAATTAGCCTGGACTTGATTAACAAGCTTGCGGACTTACGCCTACTTCCTCTGCGAACAGACACCCCTAACAAATGCCTCTTTATCAACTAGGTCCCCGATCAACTTGTCTGTACTACCTTCCATGTTATTTCGATCCCAGCCTACAAGGTCTCCAATATAATTGGTCTCCTGGATTTCCATGTCAGAGAAAGAAACGGGGATAAGAGCACTTGTAACATCTTCCAATTCGAGTCTTTTATTTACCCTACGAACATCTGAATCAGATGCTCTTTCAAGATTCTCAGGTTGTGATAACACACTACCCTTTGTAGAGAGGAACTTCACCCTATTTTTCTTCTTCATTTCGACATTGTTGATCATAGCTAACACTTTCCGCTCAACTGCTAATTGGAAGGCCGGATCATTGGCCTCATCCACAGATGCCATCCATGAATTGTTCCATGAAGAGACCGAGTTAGGGACATATGGGGAACTGGAGGAAGCCTCATACTCTGGAAAAAAGCATTTGTAAGGTGATGGGGTGCTTCTAAAAGAAGTTTGGGTTGATGGAGTTTCGGGGTATGGGACCAGATGAAAGGAAAATGGGCTTTTGATGGGCTGTTGTGAAGGTAGTGGTGAGTTGTTCTGGGAGAAGAGCATGGGGCCAGAAAAAGAGCCAGCGGACGAGATATAATAAGTTTTATTGGGACCCTTAGTTGCAGCTGAATGTTGGGATAAGGAGGGGTCAATACTAGGGATAAAAGCAGCATGGTCACTTTGATCACGAGCGGAATGTGTTGGGGATTGTGGTGCCCATAACTCTGTATGTGGCAGCATGGGGGCTGTGACTTTGTTGATGATAGGCCGTATATTAAAGGGGTCATCGGATAGAGTGTTTCCAGAGGAGACGGATTGGCACCTCGATTTTGATAAGGACCGACGCGGTCCCTCGCTTGAGTCGGAGGTGGCAGAGACGCGTTCAGGGGACGCGCCGCCTCTTTCTTGACTGAGTACAACATGGACTGGTGGTTCTTCTGGGATGTCATTGATCTCATCGCCCCCCGCCATTAGAGGTGTCTGTTCCCAGTCAAAGGGATCGTACTGTGATTCAACGATACCTATATCACAAAGACAACTCCCAATATTAACAGAAACCATAGAGTTGACAAAAGTCATGGATGACGTGAGAATAAGATTCTCAGCCACATCAAAACGCTCCCTAGCCCTTGATGCGTGGCTCCAATCGATCATCGATCCAAACTTAGAAGCTAGGAGCTGGAAAAAATTCCAGAGTCCACACATGAGGGGGAACACCCTTGACTAACACTCAACAAAGACGATTAAACGCCCTATCTCCGTCTTTCCAAGGCTTAATAGATACGAATAGTTGCTCAATACTATTAAGAATGCCATCCAGAAAGAATTGCATAAACTCGGAAGTTTGAAATCTGAATATTAACGAGACACCACCCATAGGAAATACTTCAACTCCTCGTATCCCAGCCTTTTTGAGAATTGATTTGACGTTGCTCAACGGCATTGGGTTATGAAGGATACCAACCAGACAGTTCTGAAGCCACCCCAAGGGAGGGTCCTTAGGAATATAGGATTGGATTTGAGAAGGAGGATGAACTCTGCCATTGATATCCACGGGTGCTCTTACCGTATCAACGAACGTCCTGCCAGGTGTGATGAAGGCTTATTGAGAAGCTTCTAGGGTCTTGTTAGGCAACTTTGCGTCTGAGATCCTGCCTGATTTCGTGACTTTTCGACCTATTGTAATGTTAGCCACCAGAAAGGATCCATCAGCTTCCACAGAGTTGATGCGCCGGAGAATAGGCTGGATATCAATGTTATTTCTGAATCTGACAAAACCAAAGCGTTTCCCTTGTTTTGTTCTGCTTCCGTGGAATGAAGACATCTAGAACCTCCCCAAAGCTAGACATGACAATGTGGACATCGGATGGAAGCCACCTCTTCGGAAAATTTGCCACGAAGATACTAACCGCCTGATTGTTTGCAATAGCTATTTAAATTGTTTTTCGACTCCATTTGGAAAAATAAAGTGCCTTAGGTTGGTGCGGTTGATTGGGTTGTTCAGAAGCAGAGTGATAACTGTTTTGGATGAAGTTAGAAGGGTCCTAGGGAGGCGCAAAATTTGCAAGGTGTGCAGAAGTGTTAGAGGTATGAGGGTAGCAACTAAAAGGTGTGTGTGCAAGCTGTAAGGCAGAAATTGAGCTGGAAATAGGGTCCTGGTGTCGGGCAAGGCCGTGAGAAGAAACGAGAGTGGGTGGCAGGGTTGAAGAAGGAGGCGGTGGTTGGAGTGGGGCGACGGGAAGAGGGGAGGGGGCGACACAGGTAGGCCCAGCGATGGAGGAATGAGGGGGTTGTGCAGCTGGAGTGGAAGCCGGAATGCATGTAGGTAAGGATGGTGGTGGTGGTCGCTGGGATGGCAGACCAGGTGAAATTGGAGAACATGGAATGGATGTTCTGGCTGGTGTTTGGTGAAGCATGGGGTGGGTAAGGAGGCGTTGCATGGTGAAAAACTTGACAGAATTTCACGCGTGAGTCACGCACTATGACTACTCAGAATTGCATTTATAGTTAAGTGTACTTAGTTTAACAAGCACCATAAATTAATAAAAGGATTCATGGTTATTAAATTTGCTTTTATAATGCAAATTCATCGTCCCGGATAATGTTTGTGATACTTCTGGATAAATGTATTTACATAAACATTTACAAGATTCTACTGGTGTGTGGAAGAAGAGGAGACAAAAGTGGAGATCCAAGCATTCTGTTATCCTATGTTCTCGAGACCAACAATATAGAAGCACTGATATAACAGATACAAAGTTGCAGTGAATTGGTGACGATTGCTTGCCCAGGTATATCATTATATACTGGTAGGTTACAGCTCATGATTTACATGTATGAGAAGTATATAGGAAATAGAACACTGATGCTATTGATCTAGAGTACATGATAAGATAGACATGCTAGGTAACCGGATCACACTTATCAGGATAACCATTATCACTTACTAACACACCCTCGCAAACTGAACCGGGTGACAAACAAAGGTTCAGTTTGGACCGAAGAACTGCAAACCGACATAAAGACAATGGTTTAGAAAGGATGTCGGCAAGTTGGCCCTCACTCTGAAGGAACTGTATGCGCAAGCGCTTGTTGGCAATCTGCTGACGAACAAAATGATTATCCAAAGCCACATGTTTAGTACGTGTGTGATTGACCAGGTTGTGATATAGATAAGTTGCCCCAACATTTTCACACCACAGTAACGGCACCGAGTGACGACTCCCTAGTTGTCCCAATAGAGACTGTGGCCAGAGAACTTCTGCCGTCCCGTCGGCAACAGCCTTATACTCCGCCTCCGTTAAAGAACGAGCAACAGTTCATTGTTTCCGTAAAGACCAAGATAGTAAGTTCTTCCCTAGAAAAACTAAGTAGCCGCCAGTGGACTTGCCATCATCAACACTGCCTCCCCAGTCGGCATCAGTGTAAACTTGGAGCATAGCATCACGATGGCGATGCATCTGCAGGCCATAATCAATTGTTTGTTTAAGATACCTGTAGAATCCTCTTCACGGCCTGGAAGTGTTCATAGGTTGGTGCCTGCATGTATTGACTTACTTTATTGCCAGCATAGATGATGTCTGGACGGGAAAGGCCAAGGTACTGAAGAGAGCCAACTATTTGGCGATATAGTGTAGCATCAGAGGAAGGCCGTCCGCCGGCTCTGGAAACCTTTTTGCTTGTCGACGCCGGGGTCTGTAATGCCATGCATTCCTGCAAATTAGCTTTGGCAAGTAAATCTGTAATATACTTGTGCCGAGTAAGCAACAGACCTACTTTGTTGACATGAAATTCAACACCAAGAAAGAAGCTCACCATCCCTAAATCCCTGATAGAGAACTCTGTTCCAAGTCTGCAGAATAAATAAGTGAGAAAGGCCGGCTGATTCCCAGTGATGAGAATATCATCAACATAAATTAGAATATATAAAATAACGGAGGTGTCCCGATTAATCATCAAAGAGGAATTAGACTTGGAAACAAAAAAACCAAGAGATAGAAGATAGGCACTCAGGCGTTTATACCATGCCTGAGGGGCCTGTTTGAGGCCATAGAGGGATTTGTTTAAACGACAGACATGGTGAGGCTTATCTGCAGCAAGAAATCCCTGAGGTTGTGCCATATAAACCTCCTCATCAAGAATACCGTGAAGGAAGGCATTACGAACATCAAGCTGACGGATCCTCCAATTAGAGGAAACCGCATGACTAATCACTGTGCGTATTGTAGTCGGTTTGACTGCAGGACTGAAAACTTCGGTAAAATCAATTCCCTCTCTTTGATGGAAGCCCTTGGCAATGAGTCTAGCCTTATACCTCTCAATGTCCCCGTTGGCTTTGTTCTTAATTCGAAAAACCCACTTGTTGCCAATGAGATTCATGCTTCGCTGATATGGGACCGGTGTCCAGGTGTTGTTCCGAACCAAGGCATTGAACTCATCACGCATAGCATCTCTCCAGACACGTGATTTGTTGGTCTCTGTGAAACAAGTCGGTTCAATTGCGGGTGTAAAATCATGCGATACATGGTAATTGGAAGGAGAATAGCGCTGGACAGGCTTAGGATTTTGACGACGGGACCTACGGCGTGGTGGGCTAGGACTAGCTGGTGCAGGAGTGGGAGAGGAGAAAGAGGAAGGGGATGAATCAGAGTGCATGTCTGAGAGAGCAAGGCCTGGAGAGGAATAAGATAACTGACAACGAGAGACAAGGCGAAAGGTAGATATGGGAGTGATTGTTGGAGTAGACGTGGTAGGAGGGTGTGGGACAAGTGGTGGAGATTGAGTGGACAAAGCTGGAGATAGAGGATGAGCAGATGAGATAGCTGGTGGTGGTTGTGTATGATTACAAGAAGATGAGTGAGCTGGTTGGGATTGTGTTTGATGAGTAGTGATACGGCAACACTACCAGAACAAAGCTAGATAGCACCTCCAAATCAATCGAGTCACCAAGATCAGAAATCAATTCAGCCAAAGGGTTTCAGCAACTACCTCTATCACCTCAAAACAAAACAAAGTTGTTAGGCAACAATAGAGTAATAATCACTAGGATTCTTGCAATGCCACAAGCAAATTAATTACTTGATAAGTAAACAAAATCCCTCAAATAAAAACAAGAGAATCACTCTCTCAACGATTGAATCACTCAATCAATAGAACCTCAAAGGCAAACTTTGTTATCAAAATCATATATCGCATTGTGTGTTATAAAATATGAACCCCTAAGGGCCTATTTATAGGCACCCAAGTCGGCCACCTCCTCAAGTCGGCCACCCTAATCTTAGATGGACTAGGTTTTCACTTTTAATCCGACAACATATTAGACTAATTAAAACCCAACAAAAATAGACCCAACTAAATAAACTAAAGCCTACAATAATTAAAATCAATTACGTGGACTTGACCCAACTAATAATACAATCCAACTAAAAGTACTTAAGCCCAAATAATAAAACTAAACCGAATTTTCGGACAGAATCTGTCCGTCGATTTCAAGTACATTTTAAATAATGAAAACGGCCGATTCAGCTTCTAGGATCAACATGAAAGTTGTATATCTTTGTCTACTCTTTCCAGAGAGTTCAAGATCGCAGCAATCCAAGTTGGAGAGCACGAGATATGAATTTATTTCCGAGACTGCGCGTTCCATGAATTTCTGCACGTGTTCTTCGCATTCTTGTCTTTGATCTCCATCTCTTCTTGAATTTCTTGTGAGATCGAATCTTGGACTTGATTCCGAAAGTGAGCTTGTGATGTCCAAGCTTGTTTTTGTCACCATGCTCCTCATTGAAGCCTCCAGAGAAGCCTTTGCATGCTCTGTTCTCTAAGTCTTTAGGCTTGTCTAGGTGATTTGCATCAAGTAGTAGAACTGGGTGAAGCAGTATTGTCGGGGAAGAAAACTATTAACGGAATGGACACCCACGTTTCAGTAGTTGAGACGGATGAAGGAACCGAAGCTAAGTTCATCTTAAAAGGGAAATGATGCTCATAAAACTTGACATGACGTACAATGTAAAGACGACGTGTTTTGTAATCTAAACACCTATAGCCCTTATGAGATGGGTTGTACCCTAAGAAAAAACAAGGATAAGATCGATAATCAAATTTGTGAGAGTGATAAGGACGAAGAAATGGGAATCATAAACATCCAAAAACACGCACAGATCATTCAATTTTTTTTAGCTTGATGATGTGGGTGCCCAAGCCGTTGATGCCAGATTTCCTCCCTAACTCGTGTAAACGACAGGACTTGTGGATGGGTAGGTGGCAAGGAGGAATTGAAGGTGTATAGGCCATGACTACTCCGGCCGATAAGAAGAACTCGATTTCTAGCTCGATCCTTAACAAAAAACATGGAAGGATGGAATTAAAAAAAGACATCACTATCTTTAGCGAATTGTTGAACAGAAAGAAGAGATTTTGTGATGTTAGGGACATGAAGAATGTTGTTAATGTGTAATGGACGAGAAGAAGTAGAGTAAATAGAGTTACCAACACCCAAAATTGGCACTTCATTGCCATTGCCAACCTGAACACTTTCATTGCTTGGATACTCGCTATAAGGATGAAGATAATGTTGATTCGGAGTTACGTGGTGACTGGCCCCCGTATCAGGAAACCACTGATCCATTGAATAATGGGAACCAGGATGAGACATAGTATGAACAGAGGTAGGCAAGTTGCATTGATAGCAAGTGGAAGCATAATGGCCCCATTTTTTGCATATCTGGCAGCAGGGACGGTTGGTGTCATTGCTGCGGTATGAGCGAGAGTCATAGGAACGAGTATCAGTAGGCTGCCGATTGCCACGGCCACTGCCACCCTGACTTCCATGGCCACCACGCCTAGACGGTGGTGGATAGGATTGTTTATGAACCACATGAACAGAGGGAGCAGCAGAGTTAGGAGAGTCCTTAGACAGGTCAGAAGAGATTGGAACATCTAGGGCAAGGGACTTCAAAGGATCGTGATTAAGGAACTCAAAACTCATCAGAGCACCTTATAACTCAGCAAACGAGAGAGGTTCTGGACGTGCCATCACCGTGGTAGCAAATGTTTTGAGGCCTAGTGGAAGGCCTCGAATCAGACTGATTTGGAAGTCAGTGGGAGTCATCGCCTGGCCACTAGCAGCAAATTCATCAGAGAGGCGTTTGACGCGATTTAAATACTGCATGACTGGTTCTTCTGGTTGTTGGGTATTCTGTTACAAGGCAGAATGGAGAGCCATACACCGAGCCTGAATGGAGGAAGCAAGAGACGATGCCAGTGCATCCCAGGCTTCCTTGGAGGTTGCCTTGCCAACAACAGTAGGAAAAATTTCCACGGTGACTGAAGAGTTGATGCTGCTCAAAATGGCTTGATCCTGCTGAACCCACCGGCTATATGCAGGATTGAGACGAGCAACTCCAGCAGCATCGATGATGGTGGGAGACGGACAAGGAAAGTCTCCAGTCACATAGCCGAGCACACCCTGACCTGCTAAATAGGGTTCAATCTGCGCACGCCAGAAAACGTAATTAGTGTGTGTCAGTTTGATAGAGACAAACTGGTGAGAATTACTCAAAGGCTGCACAGAATCCTGGGGTTGGACAGCAGCCGCAGCGGCGACAGTAATAGAAGGATTTTCGCCCGTGACAGATCCACTAGACCGCGGTGGATCGGTCGACATCACGAGAGAAAGTCAGAAATCAATAAATAAATAAAAGTGAAGGTATGAGGTTAAGCAATGTGCTCTACTACCATATAGAAGCACTGATATAACAGATACAAAGATGCAGTGAATTGGCGACGATTGCTTTCCCAGGTATATCATTACATACTGGTAGGTTACAACTCATGATTTACATGTATGAGAAGTATACAGGAAATAGAACGCTGATGCTATTGATCTAGAGTACATGATAAGATAGACATGCTAGGTAACCGGATCACACTTATCAGAAACACCACACTTATCAGAATAACCATTATCACTTACTAACAAACAACACTAAGAGGTAGAGGTAAATGTTAGCTCTTCTTGGCTTGTAATTCCATATTATACTCCTATCCTTCTCTCGGTTGCGGATGTGTTCGCCAGAAAAGGCTTCACGATCCTGAAATTTGGGTCCAAATAGAATTATATTGTTTCATTTAATTGTTTATATATATATATATATGCTACAGTACCATCAGGAAGTTAATTTGGATTTAATTATCTATCTTTACTTCAAATTTGATAAAGAGATGTGCATGCAAAAGTCTTAATATATTTGTTACAATAATTATAATTAAGTTGCAACTAAGAGCGCATTGGGGATCGATCTTTTTCATATTTCAGCCAAAAATTCCTTTTGCGGGTACTACATTAATTTCTAGATCCGCCCCTGTATATACTGGTTCAAATTTCCAGATTTCTGTCACTTTCTTTATTAAAATCTTCTTTTGTAATTTGAATCCTTTCAATAGTTTCAAGAAAGCCTGAGGAATTAATTGATTTGTTAATAACAACAAGTTTGACGTACATTTTTTTTCCTTTCTTTTGGGAGGAGAAATCGGTATTTCAAATAGTAATGTTTGATTTCTGTGATAATTAATTATAATCTCATATATATGATATCGAACTCTTAATTATACTAGTTTTCTCTGCACATGCGATGCACGTGGCACAGTATTATATTTTTTAAATCACATGTAATAATATTAATCTTAATCTTGGTAAGGACTTATATATAAATTATGGGCATATCGATGCTCATTATTTGGAATTAGTTTATGTAGGAAAATATGAATTTATAAAATTGATTATTATTGTTAATGACGTTTTTTAATCCTTTGATATTATAAATTATGTGATTTTAATTATTAAATTATATTATTATTTCTTATTGTTATTCCCTTTTTCGGTATGAATTATTTATGATAATATTTTTTCTGTTATTAATTTTTTAGTAGTTTTCTTTGACTACTCTACTCAACTACTCTTTCCATAGTTCTTCTTGATAATAAATTACAAACACGGTGTCATTAGCTCTTGTGGTTATTCTTTTCGGAAAATGCTCTTTTTGTTCATGATTTTCACTGACTTTTCAGTTTTACTTCTTCATATTTTTGGTAATTGTTGAGAAAATATTAATAATTGCATTATTTGAATTAGTTTATGTAGTAAAATAGAAATTTTTAAATCAATTATTGTTAATAATATTTGTTAATCCATTGATATTCTAAATTAAATAATTTTAATTACTAAATTATATTATTATTTTCATTACTATTCATTTTAGTGATCGTTGTTCTTTTTGGTAGTTTACATTAATTATTGGACTGTACTTTAATCTTTCTTCTTCATAGTTACACATCAGTCATGAATTCCTTTGATAATTCTTTTATGTTATTATCTTTTTCGTAGTCATTGTTCTTGTTGTAGTTTTCATTGACTACTCACTATTTTTCTCCATAGTTTTTCTTGATAATAAATTACAAATATATATGTGATGAGCTCTTGTGATTATTCTTCTTTATCATTATATATTTTTTTATGAAAACGCTATTTTTATTCATGGTTTTTACTGACTTTTTGGCTATTCTTTTTATAGTTATATTATTTCTAATAATTATTTTTCTACGTATTTTTTTGTTATTATTGAGTAAAAAAATAAATACTTATATATTAATCATTATCTTTAGAAATTATTTAGAATTATTTTTTGAATTAGAATATAAATTTATAAATCGATTATTATTAATGATAGTTGGTAATCCTTTGATATTATAAATTATATAATTTTTATTATTAGAATATATTATTAATGAATGGCATTATTAATTTATAATATTATTTTTTATTATTATTCTATTTTTAAAACTGATTCACTACTTACATGTGATGCTGAAGATAAAAATACAACAAACATAACCAACCTGGGATGTTACCAATGTTGGAAGAGCATTGAAAAAGTAATATCCTATAAAAGTCACTAATCTTTGAATTCTGTTTTCTTTTTTATAATCGTTTTATTTTATTTTTTTCTCTGGTGCGTAGAGGCAGCATACTGTGTACGCGATGTGAGTGAAGAGCTGAATAAATTGTAATATTGGATTCAAATTAATTAATAAAATAAAAAAAAGAGAGGTTAGATAGGGAAAAAATAATAATAGAAGAAATTACCTGAATGATGTGATGTAACAGACTTATTTTTCGTTGGATAATTTTTTAAATGACTATTAAACCATTAATTTAATAAAAAAGAGAAGGGTATTTTGGTATTTCAATTTAGCTTGTTTTGATGACTTCATGCTTTTATATATAGTATAGATTAATGTTCCAAGTAGGTTTAGGTTTCCATATGTAATACACACACCGTGAGGCGGTTGGTCAGTTTCATCAACATATATATACACACACATATATTGCTTTTACATTATAAAGTCATTGTGTGTTACGTTGTTGTGTTAAGTTTTGACGATGGAGAAGGAGAAGAAACACAGAATTAGTGGATTTCGAAGAGCAAACGATCTGCCAATTGAAATCATAGACAACTTACTTAGCAGGCTTCCCATCAAGAACATTATTCGGTGCAAGATGGTATGCAAATCATGGCGCCACTTGATCACCAATGATCCTTATTTCGCTAAGCTTCACCTCTCTATGGCACAACGTCAGTGTCTCCTTTTTCACCCCTCTCCACCGCGGCCGGAGAATCATAGACTACATGACAAAAGCATGATAGACCTTAGTAGTACCAGTACTACTACTACTACTACTACTACTACTACTACTACTACTACTATCGAGTCCTTCTTCATCATCATCGTCTTCTTCTTCTTCTTTCACCATGACGATAGAAGTAGGGCCCAAGTTAGATACCCGAAAAAAATTCAGAGGGGATATTGTTGGTTCTTGTAATGCCTTGATTTGTTCAGCACATGATGAAGAAGGAATTGATGTTGATGCATGGGAACGACCATTGTGGTTCCGTGTGTGCAATCCCATTACTCAAGAATACATTGTGATTGAAAGCTCAATAAAATGAGAAAAGCATCGTAGTTATCCCCGTATGGAGTTTTATTATTGCCCGTCCAGAGATCAGTATAAGATCATGGTATGGAGTGATGAGTATAAGATTACGGTATGGAGGGCACCAGTATTAATGATTCACACTATTGGGAGTAGTAGTAACTTGTGGAGAAAACTTGATGTTGAACATATCCCGAACCCAAGGTCAGCTTCTAAGGTAGCTTCTCTGAATGGTGCTCTTCATTGGGTTTGTTCTGTTAAGCATCGAGGTGTATGTGTGTGCGCGTTCGATATAGAGAATGAAGCAGCCCGGTTTGTTATCCCAGCACCTCCAATGATGAGGATGGACTGATGAATTTTGGGAGCTCAATGTATGGGTGTGCCGTGGTTGGCTTAGTTTATTTCGGTGGAGTATAAAAAAAATCTGAAGGGGAAGGTACATATGGGATGGGGGCAATGGTGTTGACATATGGGTTGTGAAGGAGTATGGAGAGGCAAGCTTGTGGACCAAGCAACATGTTGTTCTATCCTCATCCCTGGTTGGAAGAACACCGCAATTTTATCGACTTATAGCAATTAATACTAATAATGCGGCAATTAGAGATGAATAAGGAGGAGATACCAAGATTCTTTTGTTGAGTCAAAGGAGAAGAGGCGACAGAGGTGTTCCAAGCATTCATGTTGTCGGGACCAACATTAATGCCCAAGAGGTAGAGGTAGATGTTAAGCCTTGTTCGCTTGTAATTCCCTATACACCTAGTCTTCTATTGCTTGGGGATGTCTTTGCTGGAAAAGGCTTCACAATCCTGAAATTTGAGTCCAAATAAAACTATATAGCTAGCTAGTACCTGCATGATCAGGAAGTTAATTTGGACATTTAGTTATATATCTTTCTTTTCTCATGGAATCAAAAGAGAAGAAAGACAAAGCTACACTGTGGAATGCAAAGGACCATTAAGGTCAGCAAGGAAGACAGATAAACAGCCTACAGGAACCTGGTGAAAATACTGGATGCCGACTGGAAGAGAAAAGCCGTGGTGAGCCAACCAGTCAGCACATTCATTGGCCTCACGGTAAATACGAACAAGTTGGACCACCCAAGGCAGGTGCAACAGCTCCTGGACCAAGTGCAGCAATGCCGAACTCCTCCGCGAATGGGGTGAAACTAGCTGCAAATTCTGCAGCACATCAAGAGAATCAACTTCTGCCCCCACCTGTCGAAAGCCCAAATCAAAAGCCAACCGGAGACCAACAAACAAGCCCCAAAGCTCCGCATTCAACACAGAGCAAGAACCAATGGTGAAAGCAAAGCCATGAAGCCAATCACCAGACGGGGCCCGAAGCACCCCACCCGCAGACGACACCCTAGAACTCAACCGAACCGCACCATCAGTGTTAAGCTTATACCAGCCTACTGCAGGAGGCTGCCAAAAGGAAACCGATCGAGGAATAGAGGCCACGCCAACGGGCTGACATGAAGCCAAAGAATGCAAAATATCCCGGCAATAGGCCTGAATCAAAGACATTGGCTTGAAGGGAGGTTTCTAAGCCTGAAAAATCCGTTGGTTACGCTATAACCACAGACGCCAGCACAGAACCCCAAAACACATCTGCCAAGGCACCTCACCCCAAACTGACCCCGTAAGTGAAAGATTATGAGCAATCCACACCCAAACATCAGAAAAGGTGAAGAACCCCGTGGGCAAAACCGAACCAAAGGACAACCACAGCCCCCTCGCCTCCCGACAATCCTGCAAAACATGCAGCACATACTCCTCAACTGAAGAGCACAACGGGCAAGATGCAGAACCCGCCAAATGGCGCTACAACCGGCGCTGATTAGTCAGCAAGAAATCATGGGCCGCCAACCATAAGAAGGGTCGCACCCGCTAAGGCCCGGGCCACTGCCAAATGGCCGACCATGCCAGGTCTCCCACCAAAGACTCGGCCCCAACAGCCACCTGATATTCAATTTTGATGAGTGAAAAGATGTGCAATACAATTTTCTTAATTAATTTTGTTACATTAATTATTAAGTTAGTTGCAGCTGATGAAGAGCATTGGAGATCTTTAATTTTCAGCCACAAATCTTTTTGTCGGGTACTGTCATACTTAAAACTTTCAACAATATATATACCTCCTTGATTAATCTCATCCCTCTTTGAACATTCAATGAATGCATCAAGAATGTTTCTCCTTTCAATGAATGCATTCTGTGTACTGCTAATAAAAGAGGGCAGAACCGGTTTAAGCCTAAGTGATAGGATCTTGGAGATGATTTTTTGTAAATCCCACTAACCAAGGTTATAGGTCTGAAATTCTCAAACTCATCAGCACAAGCTTTTTTCGCCACTTATTGAGACAATATAGGAAACATTAATTCCTTTTGGCAATATCCTTTTTCAAAAAACTCAGTTATCTGACAAACCAAATCATTTTTAAGATTCCAACACTTCTTGTAAAATGAAATTGACCCCAAAAGGCGCCAACTCGGCGTATATTACTCTGATTGCAAAAAAGGCAGATGCCAAATCCCTTGATGAGTTTAGACCAATTAGTCTTGTTCACGGTTTGTACAAGATTGTGTCTAAACTGTTGGCACAAAGATTGAAGGAAGTTCTACCTGATTTGATTGGACAACAACAAACCGCATTCATCAAAGGAAGGAGTATTATGGATGGTGTTCTCCTTGCAAGTGAGGCTATCCATTCTCTGCGAAAAGCAAAAACCCGAGCAATTGTGTGGAAACTTGATTTTTAGCGGGCCTATGATTCCATTGATTGGGATTATTTAATGGAAGTGATGGCTACTATGGGCTTCGGGGTTAGATGGAGGTCTTGGATATTGGAGTGTCTCTCCTCCTTATCACTGGCAGTTTTGGTCAATGGCTCACCAACTACGGAGTTCACAATGGGAAGAGGGTTGAAGCAAGGCGACCCTCTCTCCCCGTTCTTATTTAATTTGGCTGCGGAGGGGTTGTCTAGCATATTACACAAGGCGGTCTCCTTTGGCATTGTGGAAGAAATCAAGGTGAACGGTATGGCTATGTCTATTTTGCAGTATGCGGACGACACACTACTCTTCTCCACAGCTGAAACCTCTTCTCTCTTGAACCTCAAGCGTTGCCTAAGGGTGTTCGAGGCTCTGTTCGGGCTGATCATAAATTTTTACAAGAGTAGTGTTATTGGGATCGGTATAAGGGAAAGGGAGGTGGAAGAATTGGCTAAGTTGCTACATAGCAAGGCGGACCAGTTTCCCTCCACATACCTTGGGTTTCCATTGGGTGCAAACATGGGAAGAGTCGCTGCTTGGAAACTTATTTTGGACAAATTCTCCAGCAAGTTAAAGGCATGGAAGGCAAGACATCTTTCAGTTGGGGGTCGTGTGACCCTCATTAAATCTATTTTGAGTGGGCTCCCCACGTACTTCATGTCTCTATTTCGTATCCCGGTGGCGGTAGCAAGGAAATTAATTTCCGTACAGAGGAGGTTCTTTTGGAATGGGATGGAGGCGTCCAGGAAGGTTTGCCTCGTGGCTTGGAAGCAGATTTCAATTCCAAAGAAGTGTGGAGGTATGGGAATCATCAGGTAATGAATTAATGCTTACTATTCAAATGGATGTGGCGTTTTGCGAGGCAAGAGGATAAGCCATGGAAGGGGATGATCATGCGCAAATATTTACTTCCCTCCTCCACCATGAGTCCAGCTTTTAATTGAAACAATGCTTCCAAACTTTGGCGAGAAATTGTTTCAGTCGCGGGGCTGGACGGAAACAATGGTACTGCACAGTTTAGGGGCTGCCGTATTCAGATTGGGAATGGATGCTAAACATTTTTTTGGCATGACAATTGGACTGGCCTCGGATGTTTCAAGGCCCTATATCCGAGACTATATTCTACTTCCAACACGCAATCTATGTCTGTCTCGGAATGCCTTACCGTTGTGAATGGCTGGCCAAGGTGGAAGGTGTAAGTAACCGGGCATGCAAACTTGACAATCAAAATGCAGCAGAAAGACCCGGTACTCATGGAGGATCCATGTGAAACAGAGTAAACCGAATAACAATTTTTCGTACCTTGCTTGGTTGAGGTCTTTCACCCAACTGTAGTGTAGAATCAGCAAGAACCCGACAAGAAATCCGGCTCCTCTACGGTATCCACATGAATCGTTGATGACCGCTAGCAACCGTCTCACGATCACTAACTCGAGCACTCCCGAACAACAGTGCTAGCTGTAGATTTCCGGGAGCTAGAACTTGTGTTTATGATGTTTTCTTTCTTTCTCAAAGAAAGGGGTGTGTGTGTGTGTTCTTACAAGTCTGAAAAACTCTCTCAAGTCTCTAGAACTCAGAATTGCAAGAGCAAGAAAATCTAATTATCCACACCCACTAATGCATAAGTAAATGGAGACAATGGCCAACGTAATAGCCAACATAATGGTCCACCATCAATCATGATTAAGATTCCCATTATCTTGTCTACCATAATGCATTATCATATATCAACACATCACATCACTAATTCTGGTTCAATAATTCAAACAATTAGTGAACAAAAACGACCCTGGTCCAACTACGGGGGTCACACACTCAGAAATGTTGATTCGAGCTGGTGGTGGAACCATGGTCCAACCACCTGGTCGAACCACGGTCCAACCACGGTTCCACCACCAGCTCGAATCAACAGTTCTGAGTGTGTGACCCTGTAGGCACTTGTAATGTTTTGCAATAATTGTAAAATCCCATTTTATAATTACAAACAATGAACGGCGTCTAGCAACACATCATTGCTACCGAAACGACAAGATCAGTACTGATTCACTATGCCTCGGAACATGTCATCGTCCTTTCGTCCCATTATCAAGATCAAACACGAGACATTGAATACGTCAGTCTCGTATATGTTTAATCTAAGTTTCTTGATCCCCGAGTTAACTGTGTAAAGCAGATACTAATGATATCACCATATCACATAATCCGAGCATGGCCATGCATTTACAGTTCAACTCTATCAAGAGGCCCAACTGATAATATACCCGTTATATGGGTTGGACGAATTCCATCTTGATCATACAAAACCTACTACACACTTATCATATACCCAATGATTACACTAAGGTCTACTCAGTTACGAATAGCCAAGAGTAATATCAAAGTATATGACTCACATGTTGGGAACCTTGATGATCTCAGGTCTAAGGACAATACATATAAGAACCACTAATGACAATCATATAGCGTTCCATGTAGTGTTCTTATGTTGGGTCAGTCCAGACCACAAGTTCTCTAACTTGTACCCGTATGTAGAATTCATATCTCATATAATTCTCAACATACGCTAGTCTTAGTTTATTATTACAACCCATCCATAATAATAATCGACTAGGGACATTTAAGAATATAAAATATTCTAGAGTTATAAATATGTGCAAGCGTTTATCTCATAAACATATTTATTGGAATAACCTTAATGTATATATGTGACTATATACAATCATCCAATGATTGGCTTTTGGGCATATTACACTAACAATCTCCCACTTGCACTAAAGCCAATCATCCATGTATCTAATACCAAGGGATCTAGCATGACCATCATGCTTCTGTTGTATGAGCGGCTTAGTCAATGGATCTACTACATTGTTCTCAGAAGGAACTTTGCACAGCCTGACATCGCCTCTATCAATGATCTCTCTAATAAGATGATAGCGTCGGAGTATATGTTTGGATCTCTGGTGGTATCTAGGTTCTTGAGCCTGTGCGATTGTCCCATTGTTGTCACAATAGAGCTCAATCGGACTGTCAATACTAGGAACCACCCCAAGTTCAGTTACGAACTTTTTAATCCAAACAGCCTCTTTCGCTGCATCGGAGGCAGCTATGTACTCAGCCTCAGTTGTAGAGTCGGCAACTGTCTCTTGCTTGGAACTCTTCCAGCATACAGCACCACCTCCAAGACAAAACACATAACCTGACTGCGATCTAAAATCATCCCTGTCAGTTTGGAAGCTAGCATCTGTGTAACCCTTTACAACAAGCTCATCAACGCTTCCGTATACAAGGAATGCATCCTTAGTCCTTCTTAAGTACTTAAGGATGTTCTTAACCGTTGTCCAGTGACTTTCACCGGGATCAGATTGAATTCTACTTGTGACACTCAAAGCATATGTGACATCCGGTCGAGTACATAACATGGCATACATGATAGATCCTATTGCAGATGCATAAGGAATCTTACTCATCCGCTCTCTCTCCTTAGATGTACTAGGACATTGATTATTTGAGAGAGATACGCCATGTGACATGGGCAAGAAACCTTTCTTGGAATCTTGCATGCTAAACCTCTTTAGCACCTTCTCAATATATGTACTTTGACTTAGCCCAAGAAGCCTTTTGGATCTATCTCTATAGATCTTTATACCTAGCACGTAGGCAGCTTTTCCTAAGTCCTTCATTGAAAAATTCTTTCCTAACCAAGTCTTTATAGACTGTAGTGTCGGAATATCATTCCCAATGAGTAGAATGTCGTCAACATACAATAACAAGAAAACGACAGTGCTCCCACTAACCTTCTTGTAAACACACAGCTCATCTTCATTTTTAATGAAACCAAACTGTTTGATTACTTCATCAAAATGAAGATTCCAACTTCTAAAAGCTTGCTTTAATCCATAAATGGATCTTTGCAACTTGCATACCTTGTTAGCATTCTCTAGAGTGACAAAACCTTCAGGTTGTGTCATGTACACATCCTCTAAAAGATTTCTATTAAGGAAAGCAGTTTTGACATCCATTTGCCATATCTCATAATCATGGTATGCTGCTATAGCCAATAGAATCCGGATGGATTTAACCATGGCAACTAGCGAGAAGGTCTCATCATAGTCAATACCATGAACTTGCTTAAAACCTTTCGCAACCAATCGCCCTTTAAAGGTAATCACATTACCATCCATGTCGGTTTTTTTCTTAAAGACCACTTGCACCCAATAGGTTTTACCCCTTCAGGTGGATCAACCAAGGTCTATACCTTGTTTTCATACATGGATTCCATCTCCGAATTCATGGCTTCTAGACATTTCTTAGAGTCTGGACCCGTAATAGCCTGCTGATAGGAAGTGGGCTCATCCTCTTCTATGAGCATCACGTCTCCAGTATGAGTCATAAGAAATCCATATCTCTCAGGCTCTTGCCGAATCCTATCAGACCTACGTAGTCCATGTGTTACAGGCATAGGTTTTTCACCCACAACTTCTTGTGGTTCCTGTCCTTGTTCCATCTTAGCCTCTATATCTCGAACTTCTTCGAGTTCTATTTTCCTCTCACAGATCTTTCCAGAAATAAATTCCCTTTCTAGAAAAACAGCAGTATGAGCAACAAGCACAAACCTTAGGATATCCAACAAAGAGGCATTTGACGAATTTAGGGCCGAGTTTATCTGATGCTTCCCGTCTCATGAAAGCCTCACAACCCCAGATCCTCATAAAAGACAAATTGGGACGCTTCCCGGTCCATATCTCATATGGTGTCTTTTCAACCGATTTAGATGGAACACGGTTAAGTGTAAAGGCAGCACTTAATAATGCATGTCCCCAAAATGAAGAAGGAAGGTCAGCTTGACTCATCATAGAACGAACCATGTCTAACAAAGTTCTATGCCTCCTTTCAGATACACCATTCCATTGAGGCGTACCTGGTGGAGTAAGTTGTGATACAATACCACATTGCTTTAGATGATCAAGAAAATTTCGGTCTAAGTATTCACCTCCTCGATCAGATCGAAGCATTTTAATACTCTTGCCGAGTTGATTCTGTACTTCACTCTTGAATTCTTTGAACTTTTCAAAGGATTCTGACTTGTGTTTCATAAGATACACATAGCCATATCTACTGTAATCATCAGTAAATGTAATGAAGTACTGAAAACCACCTCTAGCCAGTGTTGACATAGGTCCACATACATCAGAATGTATAAGACCTAACAAGTCCGAAGCTCTTTCACCTTTATGAACAAAAGGAGCCTTCGTCATTTTGCCTAATAAACATGACTCACATGTCTCATATGATTCAAAATCAAATGAGTCTAAAAGTCCATCTTTATGGAGTTTAGAAATACGAGTCTCGTTTATATGGCTCAATCGACAATGCCAAAGATAGGTTTCATTAGAATCGTTTAATCTAACCTTCTTCATATTAATGTTATAGATTGGTGTTTCTACGTTTAGTACATACAAACCATTGCTTAAATATGTACCACCGTAATAAATATCATTGAAATAAATAGAACAACAATTATTCTTTATTACAAATGAAAAACCTTTCTTGTCCAGACAAGAGACAGAAATCAAATTCCTGCTTATAGTAGGTACATAATAGCAATCATCAAGTTCCAAACAAAACCACTCGGTAAAGATAGATGGTAAGTCCCTACGGCTAATGCAGCAACTCTTGCTCCATTTATAACGCGCAGGTCTATCTCTCCCTTTGCTAATCTTCTACTCTTTCTCAGTTCCTGCACATTTACACAAATTTGAGAACCACATCCGGTATCTAATATCCATGATGCAGAGATAGAGATATTAGCTTCTATAACAAAAATACCTGAAGTGGAAGTCTTACTTCCCTTCTGTTTCTTCACCTCTTCAAGGTAAACAGGGCAGTTGCGTTTCCAATGGCCAGCTTTGTTGCAATGGAAACATTGTCCTTCCTTTGCAATACCACCTTTGGGTTTCAGCATATGTGAACAAGAAGATGCATATGCACCAAACTTTTTGGCACATTTCTTCTTCTTGTAAAACTTGGCTTTACCCTTTCCTTTGCCTTTTCCAACCATCAAAATGTTGTTGGATTTGTTTGCCTACATTTGTTGCTCAACTGATCCTAACATGTTAAGCAACTCAGACAAAGATTTGTCAAGATGATTTATATTGAAATTCATGACAAATTGGCTGTAACTATCCGGCAACGATTGCAGGACCAGATCAACAGCCAACTCCTTCTGCAAAGGAAAACCTAGACCCTCAAGGCTCTCAATGTATCCATTCATTTTGAGCACATGAGGTCTCACCGGTGATGACTCAGCCATCTTGCATTGGAACAATGCCTTAGAGGTCTCATACCTCTCATGCCTTGCTTGCTCTTCAAAAAGCATTTTCAGGTGTTCGATCATATCGAACGCACCCAAGTTCTCATGTTGCTTCTGAAGCTCAGAGTCCATGTTAACAAGCATAAGGCATGCAACATCCAATGCATCATCAACATGCTTCTTGTAAGCTTCTCTTTCCGCCCTAGGAGCATTAGGCGTCGGTTCATTAGGAACAGGCCCTTCAAGGACATACAACTTCTTTTGTTGTTTGAGGACTATCCTCAAATTGCGATGCCACTTTAGGAAGTTATTCCCATTCAGCTTTTCCTTCTCAAGGACAGATCGCAATGATTGTGCACTTGTGTTTTGTGCCATGATTACTCTACAACATTGATCAACTCACACAAATAAAAGTCATGTATACATGAATCATTTAACAAGGAATTCTATTAAATGATGCTCCTACTACATAAATCAAGATAATTATAAGTAGGCCAAGATCCATATTTCACTACAAGATAAGTCAGCTTTGGCTGATCACTTATATCATAGTTATTTAGGTAGACAACTCTTGTCAATTACATCTCATGTAACTCTTGGATAGTTGAGTGAGCAACACTTGTTCTTGTCTATCTCATAGACTTAGCTCAACTCCTTGCCTCTAAGTCCTCAATCCTATTGAGATGACCTAGTTAAGTTCAACCCATAACAAGCAAGTCAGATATTACAATTATCCAGTCGCACCTTGCTAGGATAAATATTGGCACCTTGCTTTGGCAAAACCTACCAAGTATTGATCTAAGCAATGATGAGTGCTTATCATATTATTCCTATACATCATATGCATGTTCTTGATAAATCATATATTGATGTTTTGTAAATTTAGAAACCAAAAATACATAAGAACATCGATGTCTAACATTGAACATCGATGTTTTTGAGAATCTGATTCTCCCAACTACTTGGCAGTGTTCAAGAACATCGATGTTTTACTCTTGAACGTCGATGTCTGACTCTTGAACATCGATGTTTGAGAATTCTGGAACTCGAAACCTTTCGGCAACCCATGAACAGCGATGTTTAAAACATTAACATCGATGTTTTTGAGAATATGGAACTCCAAACTATTTGGCAGAGCTCAAGAACATCGATGTTTAACATTTGAACATCGATGTCTTGAAGTTTCTGGAGGTTCAAGATTTCTGGTAGTAGTTTTAAACATCGATGTCTAACTTGTAAACATCGATGTTTGAGAATTCTGGAATCTCAAACTAATTCAGCAGTGCTCTAGAACATCGATGTTTAACTCTTGAACATCGATGTTTTGAGAGTCTGGCAAGGCCATTCGTCATGAGAACATCGATGTTTAACTTTTGAACATCGATGTTTTCAAGGCTCTGCCAAAGCCAATCTTCATTTGAACATTGATGTTTGTCACACAACATCGATGTTTGGAAGATCCAGCCAAGGAAAAACTCATGTGAACATCGATGTTTGTCTCACAAACATCGATGTTTTGGCCTTGCTGTACTAGAACGACAATCATTCCAAACAAAAACCGACAATCGATTTTTCCTTGTCGAACTCATTCGACTTACTGCCATGAACACCTTGATTGATATCACATACCAAGCAAGCATTCATTGTCAAAACACTTTTGACAAAAACCAACCTCAACATATATCACATATACTAAATGAATTCAGCATATCACATACGCAATCATGTTCATGATACATCACATATAACAAAAAGAACATCTAATTTGGTTTAGCGTTTCACAAGAGGCTCCGCTACCACTGTAGGTAACCGGGAATGCAAACTTGACAATCAAAATGCAGTGGAAAGACCCGGTACTCATGGAGAATCAGCAAGAACCCGACAAGAAATCCGGCTCCTCTACGGTATCCACACGAACCGTTGATGACTGCTAGCAACCGTCTCACTATCACTAACTCGAGCACTCCCGAACAACAGTGCTAGCTGCAGATTTCCGGGAGCTAGAACTTGTGTTTATGATGTTTTCTTTCTTTCTCAAAGAAAAGGGTGTGTGTGTGTGTTTTTACAAGTCTGAAAAACTCTCTCAAGTCTTTAGAACTCAGAATTGCAAGAGCAAGATAATCTAATTATCCACACCCACTAATGCATAAGTAAATGGAGACAATGGCCAATGTAATGGCCAACATAATGGTCCACCATCTATCATGATTAAGATTCCCATTTTCTTGTCTACCACTAATGCATTATCATATATCAACACATCACATCACTAATTCTGGTTCAATAATTCAGACAATTAGTGAACCAAAACGACCCTGGTCCAACCACGGTCCAACTATGGTCCAACCACCTGGTCGAACTACGGTCCAACCACGGCGTCTAGCAACACATCATTGCTACCCAAACGACAAGATCAATACTGATTCACTATGCCTCGGAACATGTCATCGTCCTTTCTTCCCATTATCAAGATCAAACACAAGACATTGAATACGTCAATCTCGTATATGTTTAATCTAAGTTTCTTGATCCCCGAGTTAACTGTGTAAAGCGGATACTAATGATATCACCATATCACATAATCCGAGCATGACCATGCACTTACAGTTCAACTCTATCAAGAGGCCCAACTGATAATATACCCGTTATATGGGTTGGACGAATTCCATCTTGATCATACAAAACCCACTACACACTTATCATATACCCAATGATTACACTAAGGTCTACTCAGTTACGAATAGCCAAGAGTAATATCAAAGTATATGACTCACATGTTGGGAACCTTGATGATCTCAGGTCTAAGGACAATACATATAAGAACCACTAATGACAATCATATAACATTCTATGTAGTATTCTTATGTTGGGTCAGTCTAGAACACAAGTTCTCTAACTTGTACCCGTATGTAGAATTCATATCTCATATAATTCTCAACATAGGCTAGTCTTAGTTTATTATTACAACCCATCCATAATAATAATCGACTAGGGACATTTAAGAATATAAAATATTTTAGGTTATAAATATATGCAAGCGTTTATCTCATAAACATATTTATTGGAATAACCTTAATGTATATACATGACTATATACAATCATCCAATGATTGGCTTTTAGGCATATTACACTAACAGAAGGGTGATTGGAGAAGACACTTGCGAGAATGGGAAGACCGTGATGTCGAGACTATGTCCTCAATGATCCCGCTGGTGTGTTTTCAGACGGAAAAGGACGACCGATGGTGGTGGAAGGATGACCCCAATGGGGAATTCTCAGTTGCTAGAGGTAAGGAATTCTTCTATTCTCAGATGAGACTAACCAGGTCTAAACCGTATATTTGGCTCTCCCTCACCCCATTTAAAGTAGAGTGCTGGATGTGGTTGGCTTTAAATAATACCTACTAAGGATGTGCTTAGATACAGAGGCATCATTACTTTGGCGGATTCGATATGTCCTTTATGCTCATCTTGCTTGGAGTCTCGGGATCATATGTTACTCACTTATTCGTTCTCCTGGCGCATTTGGTCAAAGATTAGTCGTTGGTCGGGGGTGGTGTTGTGTATGCCATCATCACTTGAAGATTTCCTCTTGCTTGGGTTATGATTTCTTACTCCACCCTCTGGTCTATATGGCTGGAAAGGAACAAAAAGGTCTTCAATAGAACTGCTGCAGATGTGGACAGGGTGATGGAGCTAGCTTTGGTTAATGCCACCCTGTGGATCAAAACACTATGTCGTAACTTTCCCTTCTCTGCCTCACGCGTTCTGTCAAATGCCGACTTCGTCAAGAACTGGAGGGCTCCACGTAGAAGCTTTAATTTACTCGAATGTAATGGGTAATTGTATTTTTTGAGTTTATTTAATCATCTGTGTATGTGCTTACCTATATGCGACTCATGGCGGTAATTGACCTGCTTGTGTTTTGTTCCTCAAGCAGGGCCTCTGTTTCTGTAAATATTATCAATAAAAATCAATCGTTTAGTATCAAAAAAAAAAAAAACTCACTAGTGTATATCGCTAAACTATATCTTCATATTTCAACCAAAAAGAAACTATATCTTCATATCAAAAGTCAGCAAATTGAGAGTCTTCTCTTTCTGTGTAGTTAGTTGAAAGGCTTCTGGGTTTGCTTTTCCCTTTTCAACTTGGTTTCAACCAAGATGCTTTCCCAGGTGTGATTATACGTTGTGTACCCTTTCTCACTTTGTACAGACTTTCTTTTAAAATTCTAATAAAACTCTCGTTTGCGTAAAAAAGAAAAAGAAAGCAAATTGTTTCTCTTTTGTATTGAAGATATGTATATCCATATCCTAATCAACAAGCTTTGCTTCTGCTCGGTTAGGGTAAAAATGGGGAGGGTTACGTTATTGCCTTCACTTTTTTCCAATATATTATAAAAAACTTAGCATGAACTAGCCTTCTCTACTTTGTGGTGAGGGTTATTAAACAGAGTAAGAAAAACATGAAATAGAGAACCAGGTTTGTAGTGACAAATAATTATAATTTTGAAATAGAATCATAATATGTATAAACCTAGGGCTCGTGGTGGCATATAAATATAATCACTATATATGTACGTAGGTCAATTGGGAATCAGACTTGTAATCAAAATAAGATTGCAAAAAAAAAACAATGATCTACGCAACTCATCCTCTATTTACTTAACAGAAACCGGCCCTACCTAACCCACAGTATCTATGATTGATGCATGTGTAATTTAAGCTTATCTATATAAATATATTAAATCAGAGACCTAGATCTCTGTTGTTGACATGTGGCACCTTTGGTGTTGCCACGTGGCATCATAAAGAATAGGTCTCTGATTTAAGACTAGGGTTTGGAAGTGTAAAGGGAATAAATTGGAGTTACAAACCATGTTGGGTTTATTATGCGTTAATCTGAAACGGCAAAATAAAGTTATGAGTATTATCGGCCGCTAGAGAAAACACTAAAAAAGAAAAGGGGCTTCAAACGTCCTCATTTCGAAACTCTTCCCCAAAGAACCACCATCACCACCGCCCCCGCCTAGCAAAAGCGCAGAGACGGTGTCTCCACATTCTAACCCGTTAGGCCACAGCTCTTTTCTCCTCTCTCCCCCATCGCTCCTTAGAAATCCTAACCCCATTCCTCCCCCACACCATTTCCCTACAACCCAACTCGCTTAAATCATCAACCCCTCTCCCCCTGGACCCCTCCTGGACCCACCTCCACCTCCGCTATTTCTCCTCAAATTCTCGCGACGATCCCGGAAATGAGCGAAGAGACGACGACGAAGACTATGATGATGAGGAGGCAGGAGAGAGTGACGTTGACGAAGATGAGGATGATGATGATGTTGGAGAGTACGTTGTTAGTGTAATGCCCAAAAGCCAATCATTGGATGACCAAGTCATGTATATTTGATCAAGATTTATTCCAATAAATATGTTTATATGAGATAAACGCTTGCACATATTTATAAGCTAAGAATATTTTATATTCTTGAAATGTCCCTAGTCGGTTATTATTATGGATGGGTTGTAATAATAAATTAAGACTAGCGTATGTTGAGAACTATATGAGATATGAGTTCTACATACAGGTACAAGTTAGAGAACTTATGGACTGGACTGACCTGACATAAGAACACTGCATGGACTCATGTTGTCATTAGTGATTCTTATATGTATTATCCTTCGACCTGAGATCATCAAGGTTCCCAACACGTGAGTCATATACTTTGATATTACTCTTGGTTATTCGTAACTGAGTAGACCTAAGAGTAATCATTGGGTATATGATATAATTTGTAGTGGGTTTTGTATGATCAAGATGGAATTCGTCCAACCCGTATAACGGGAATATTATCAGTTGGGCCCCTTGATAGAGTTGAACTGTAAATGCGTGGCCATGCTCGGATAAAGTGATATGGGGATATCATTTGTATCTGTTTTACGCAGTTAACTCGGGGATCAAGAAACCTTAGATTAAACATATACAAGAATGATATATTCCATGTCTCGTGTTTGATCTTGATGATGGGACGAAAGGATAATGACATTTTTCCGAGGCATACTGAATCAGTACTGATCTTGTCGTTTGGGTAGCAATGATGTGTTGCTAGACGCCGCTCATTGTTTATAATTGTAAATGAGTTTACAATTATTGTCAAACGTTACAAGTGCCTAAAGGGTCACACACTTAGAACGGTTGATTCGAGCTGGTGGTTAAACCGTGGTTAGACTGTGGTTCGACCAGGTATTTGAGCAAGTGGTTAGACCATGGTTGGATCATGGTTGGACCGGGTAGTTTTGGGCTGATTTGGTTCACTAATTATCAGAATTATTGAACCAGAATTAGTGACATATGATGTGTAATCTTATATATGATGATATATATAATTAATGCTTAGTGGAGCATTAAGTCATAGTGGAAACATAATCATGAAGGATAAGACATGATTATGTTGGCCAATGACTTAAATAAACTATGCATTTCAAGTGTGTATAAATTGGGTGAAGGTTTGATTAGTTTTTTGGACCAAGCAAGGCTTAACACACTCTTCACACTTGAGAAAAACACATCAAACACTCTCTAATCTCTAGCTCTCGAAAATTCTGCAGCTAGCACTGCTGTTCGGGAGTGCTCGGGTTAGGGATCGTGTGACGGTTGCTAGCAGTCATCAACGGTTTGTGTGGATACCGTAGAGGAGTCGGATTTCTGTCCGGTTCTTGCTGATTCGGCTCTACTGTTGAGCGAAAAAACTCAACCAAACCAGGTAAGAATTTCTTGTTATTCAGTTTACCCCGTTTCACATGGATCCTCCATTAGTTCCGGGTTTTTCCGCTGCGCATATTGTCTATTTGTTTGCATGCCCGGTTACTTACAGGGTACGGTGTCGTCGGGTTCGAAGAGAGAGTACTCGGCAGAGGAGAAGGAAGCGGAGGCTGCTGCGATTGGGTACAAAGTTGTTGGTCCGCTCCTTGAGACCGACAAGGTCTTTAAATCTTACGCGCCAGTGTGTGCTGTTGTTCAGGTAAGTCATTATTTTTTAAGTTTGATATGATGGTTTTTTTTTCCCCCTTTTTTCTTGGATATATGTTTTGTAATGTTTAAATGACGGGTTTGATTTTGTGGAGTGTAGATTGGGTCGCACCAATTTAAGGTGAGCAATGGGGATTCTATTTCCACGGAGATATTGAAGTTCTGTGATGTCAATGACAAGGTTAGTTGCTCCTTTTATTTGGGCAATCAAAGTGTAAGATCAGGATGGATACTACTACGGCGCCGGGGAGGAGAACGACAACGACGCTTACGGCGAGAGTCTCGCTAGCGTGATGGAGGAGAGCAGCAGCGCCCGTGGTAAATTGCTTATTGTAATTCAAGTTCCATGCTTTGCCGTCTCCCCTATCAACTGCCTTTTCTGTTTCCATCTATAAAATTATTTTTTTTTGTTTTTTCTTTACTCTGTTTAATTAACGTTTTAGAATTGGGTGAAAAATTGAGCCTGGGTTGGTAAGTTCTTATCTTAGGGAAGCCTTTGCCATTCAATTGACTCTGTTATCTGGATCAAGTGCCAATCTTCATAAAGGGCCTCCTTTTTCCCTTTCAGGAATAAGAGTAAGAGATTTTTTTTAACTGACAAGAGAATTAGCGCAATGGGCACAACTCAACATTAGAAAGGAGTGTAGTGGCTATGGACATTTGTATTCACCTGTATAACTCCATTGCTGAATTTTGCAGCGTTTTTGATTTAGTTCATGTGCTGTGAAGTGATATTTCTCGATACTCAAGCAATGGAGAAATAAATTGCACCCATTTTTCCTTTGTTAATTGGAATTCTATAGCTTCTTCCATCTCTAAATTGGTCAAAATTGAGCATCGGTTGCTAAGATCTTATCGCAGAAAGGCATTGTCCTGTTAAGTTATTTGGATCAAGTTCCAATTTCCAAAGGTCTCCTCTTTCCCTTCCAGTAAACAAATTATCTTTTCTTTTGGCAAAAAATTGATTATAAACACAACAGACGCAGCTATATCGAGGAGTGTCTAAATGTTAGCATATCTACTGCCAAATATTGCGGTAATTTGATTAGTTCGCGCGGTGTGAAGTGCTATTTCTCCCGTTTTGAAAATGTGTGTTCTCTTCTTTTCTGGCCCAGTCTGTTGTTCCCTTTGGTGACTTTATTTATTGGCTCATCATATTGATTATGCAGATGGCTTCAGTGGGCATTACCTGCCCAATTATTATCCCCGTGAGGATGACAGAGGAGGTCTACGTGGAGTAAGAGATTCAAACTCTATTGGAGCATCCTACGATCGTTATCTGCGCAGCATGGTAATTTCTTATGTTTGATGTCTTTGGTGATTTGACCTCTCTTCCTGATTAGCTTTATTGAAATACAACTTTCTTTGAATGTCTCAGCCAATTTCTCCTTATAGTGGTGGACAGTCTGCTAGACCGATTAGTGAGAACTAGCGGTTACGGAAAGGCCAGCCATGGAACAGATGCTATTGCCGGTTCTGGTAAGGCAACTCTGCCGCCACGAGTTCACTCATTGGACCAGTAATTACCTAATTCCAGTTCTATTTGCAATTACTGATTGAGCTTAATAGTAAGCTTCGTAGCCCTGTTTCTGCTGTAAAAAGAAGAGATATCGACTTTGTACTTTTATTGAATAGCTAAGATTTTTGTCTGTAATGAATTGTGAATGTTAGGTATGAAATGCTAATGGATTTTGCTACACAAGATCCAGAACAATGGAAATGTTAGATATTTCCATGCTATTGGGCGAAAGTTGTCCAGCTTGAAACATGAAACGATTTGTGAAGTTAAGATGGTTCTATTTACGTTTAGGATATTAATTCTTTATCTTCACAATTTCCTCATGTGCTCACGTGTTGCGACTTTTCTCCAACCACAGGTTGAGGTTTTGGCTGTCGAACTCTATTGTGTTGAGAGCAATTTTAAGCCCAGTTGATAAGCCAGAGCTAACAATTTCTAATGGATCAAGTAAAGAAAAGAATGGTGGTGGAAAGACAAACAGCGCAAAGTCATCTCCTTTGCGATGGAAAGAGTTGTCTCCTGGAGGAAAGGACACCAGTGGCTGGAATGACCCACGTGCATTTGTCTCTGCACTAGAAAAAGTTTTAGCTTGGATCTTCTCCCGAACCATCCAGTCCATCTGCTGCCAGGTCCTTCCCTGATTCCTTCCTGTGTTTTGAATGTTGATTATCCAGTATATTTCGGGCACTATTTGCGTCAAAACTGAATACAAATGAAATTTCATTGTTACTAAGTAATTTGGAGCTCCTGTGAGGTGTTGTTGGAACTGGGCATGTGTTTTGTATGTGATGGTTTATATGTAATATATAATATCTTTAGTTGTGAAATAAACGGCAAAATTGTGCATTGATTTGTGCAGGTATGGGTCCAATATAAGGCATCGAGTTGTTGAAGACAAATTGATGAGGCAAAAGGCTCAGCTTCTGCTTGCTGCCACTTGGCCTCTTCTTTGGTACCTATATGGGAAAGGCAATCCGTCTTTATTCTTTATTGATTCTTCTGTTTAAGTTGATCCATATGATGCATTTATCTGGTCCACAAAGCTCATTTCTCGATTCATGCAGTGACAGAAGAACCCGCTGAGAGCTAATTGTGGTATTTTTCTTTCCTTACCATATATCATTTAATTTGGATTCTTTGTTGAACTTGATATTCCATGACATCCCTCATTGGTTGGGAGTGGAATGTTATAATTTTATCTAAGATTTTTAGCATGTATCCCTCTCGCCTTGCAACCCTTTCTTCTCAGCCTATGTCCCCTGGTCTACCAGGTCGACAACCACCCTTCACCCGATCACAAAACACCATCCCAAACACTTTTGTCCCACCAAATGTTACCTTCACATCCCACACTAATCCCAACTCACACCCGTACTTGTACGATTTTCATCGTCGAACCCAGTTACCCATCACAACTTCAAGTCCGCCTGTTGCCCAGCCTAACCCTAAGCCTTGCTATTTTTCTAAGTGGAGTCGAAAAACAATAGAGCGAGCCATAGAACAGAACCAGGTAATCAGTGTATACCTGGACGACATACCACAACGTTGGACACCCACGGATGTCCACCTGCTGATGAATAGATACGCTGAAGTGCTAGATGTTTTTATCCCTCAAAAAGAAGTCAAGAAACATTGGACACCCACGGATGTCCACCTGCTGATGAATAGATACGCTGAAGTGCTAGATATTTTTATCCCTCAAAAGAAGTCAAGAGCTGGTAAGAGATTTGCGTTTGTTCGATTCAGGAACAATGTTGAGATCTCCTCCTTGCTTGACAACATCAACTCGATGCATGCTGAAGACGTGAATTTTTGTGCTAGTATTGCCAGAGCACGCAACCAAACTATGGGTTCTACCAGGTCCCATGGTGGTATTGCAAAAAATCTAAAAGGGAGTAAAGAGGCAACTATTCCTTTTGTTGATAACAGGAGCTTTGCTGATGTTGCTCGTGTACCCTCCTCTGGTACCGAACAGTTACCAAACAAGATTTCCACCACTTTCCTTGCTAAAGTTGGTGTTCCCACTTGGTTCGACAGCTGCGCTCTAGGTGTTAAGAAAAAACCTATGCCTTTGAAGTGTTTGATGGACCTGTTTCCTATTGAAGAAAGCCCCGTGGTGAGTATTATCCCATTAGGTGGAGTGTCTTTTCTTTTCAGGTTTCAATCAACATCATCAATGAATAAGTTGGTAACCAGTAAACCGATCTGGTTTAATCAACTATTTGAGTTGTTTAGGCCATGGAAAGATGGTGACGCCGCATTCAATAGGCTTTGTTGGGTCTTGGTGAAAGGCACCCCTCCTGTTGCTTGGACGGAAGAATTCTTTAGTGTGTTGGTGTCTGGTTTCGGGTCTATGGTGGACTGGAGCCCTGAAACTCGAAGCATGGCACGCTTCGACGGTGCAAAGATTCTGGTGTTAACAAAGTCCAATGCTTTCATCAATAAAGAACTATCAGTGAAATTTGGAGATAAAAGTTTCAAGGTTGGGATCATAGAGTCTCAACACGATCCTCTAGATTGGACATGGTCTAAGCCCTCCCTCACCGTGTGTGCCTCTCCTTCCGGCAATGATGTGGTGGCCGGTGTTGTGTCCCAACAGAGTCCTTCCAACCAGCCTCGTTCACCCCGAGCCGATGCCCCTAGCCAATCACCTTCCTTTACTCACAACCCGAACCAGCATGGAGTTAAAGTTCTGTCGTCATCAGACGATCCCTTTAATCTTCGACCAATTGTCAATGGCTTGGATGGGCACGACGAGCCGACACAGCAGTCTTCCCAAGCACAAACTTCTATGTCGACGCCCTCTGAAGCAACAGCTGCTTTTCCCCAAAATGGCATGCAAAATATTCCTCTGACGATAAACACACCCCAACAACCTTTTATTCCTTCAGACTATGTCAGCAACCCTGGGTCTCAAGAGTCCTATCATATGTTTGGGCCTGGTTCACCTGTCTCAGCCCACATGGAGAGGCCCACTCCTGTAACTCCACTTCCTCTAGTGCCTTACGAATCCACTCCACCCTCTACTCACTCCCAGCCCAAAACACCATCACCCTACAAACCACTCACTTCTGATTGTAGTGCATCGTCCTGCAGTATCAATTCAGACACTATCTTATCCTCATGGACGGTGTCTTATCCTTCCTCCCCTACTAAAACCAATTACCCTCCCTTCCATAAGGCAGTTGAACACCAAGTTATTGCTATCCTAAAAAATCTGGGCATCACTAAGTTCAATAAAGTCAAATACATCAACAAGAATGCAACCATTGTATCTATCCCGGAGAGTAAGCAAATGGAAACAGATTGTGATATATGTAGAGGGAACCAGCGAGCAGCTGGTCTGTGTAACAGTCAACCCTGTGGGAGTAGTAGAAGCAGCTCCACCCCTATTTCGTTCACTGCTATTGAAGTCCAAGAGACCAACCGTGTCGGTGATCTTGTTGGTTGGGATAGAAGCAACAAAGTTGCCGAAACTGATGCGCTCATTGATGCGATGATCACAAGTGAGGCTTTCGAATGGGTGCAGAGTAGGGCCTCTGCTTAGAAACTGTCTTCCCACAGATAAGCGTTCTCATTACTTTCATGATTAGTCTCATTTCATGGAATGTAAGAGGAGTTTGTTCTGCATCTAAGCAAACTAGTGTTCGTCACCTTGTTGCTAGTATGCGAGCCAATTTCGTTTTTCTCAGTGAAACAAAGTGTTCAGGTGTGGATTTGGTTTTTTGTCACAAGTTTTGGGGTCGAGGTCAAATTGATTTTGTGTCTGTAGATGCTGTGGGTCTGGCTGGGGGATTGATCCTTATGTGGGATTGTGACTTTTTTAAAGCTGATCGCATGGTATCTTCTAAATGTTGGATCATTGTGGAAGGCTTCCTTGTTCACAACAAATGCAAGGTTACCCTGTGTGGCATCTTTGGTGATAGTACTTTGGAGGGTCGAATTCTGATGTTTGAGGAACTAATAAATCTCAAACAATCCTTTTCGGGCCGTGGCTGGTTTTTGGTGATTTTAACGAAATACTACAGACTTCTGATCGGAAGAGTGGTAGATCGTGTCGAAAGGGGTGCTGCCGCTTTTGGAAGATTTACACAGAATGGTTGTTTGATTGAGTTCGATCTCGAAGATAGATTGTTCACTTGGAGCAACAAACTTACTGCAAGCCGGATAGACAAGATTTTTGCCGAAGGAGAGTGGTTTACTATGTTCCCTCACTTGTGCCTCAAATCAGGTAGCAAACTGGGGTCAGATCATTGTCCTCTTTTTTTACAGCAAGGTCAGGAGGTTTGGGGAAGGAGGCCTTTCCGTTTTTTGGCCGCATGGTGGGAGTTTCACAATTTCCAAGAGGGCTGAATGGTATGTGGGAAACGGCTTCTTCAACCTTTCCTGGGAAGTATAATCTTCTTAAGAAACTAAGTTTAATGCGGAGATTGCTGGCTCGTTGGAACAGAGAGGTTTTTGGTAATGTTAACGAAAAGCTGAAAGAGTTACAGGCCAAAGTTGATGATTTTGATAAGGCAGCATAAACTAGAAGTTTATCCCACGAAGAAATGCAGCAAGTAAATGACTTGAAGACAGAGTTAGTTTCTAAGTCCAAGCAACTTGAAAATATTTGGCGGCAGAAGGAGAGATTAAATTGGTGCAAACTCGGCGACAAAAATACGAAGTTCTTTCATATCTCAGCGTCTATTCGCGGAAGGAGAAATAGACTTGATCACCTGTCTATTGGGCAACACATAATATCTGATCCTCCCAGTATCAAATCTGAAACCAAAAGGTTCTTGGCCAACCTTTATTCTCGCCAATCCATTGTGAGACCATCAGTTGGGACCTTGTCTTTTTCAAGGTTGGATCCTACGGATGCCGAGCATCTAGAGAGGCCTTTCTCTATGGAGGAGCTGAAGGATGCTATTTGGGCTTGCGATAGTTCCAAAGCCCCCGGTCCGGACGGTTTCAATTTCGGGTTTTATAAAAAATGCTGGCATTTGATTAAGCATGATTTATTTGATATGCTGTTGTATTTTCAGGGAAAAGAAAGATTACCTAAGGGTGTCAATACAGCCTACATTACCCTTTTGCCAAAGGTGTCAGGTGCGAATCGTTTGGAAGATTTTAGGCCCATCACTCTTGTCCACGGGTTGTATAAGATAATATCCAAGATTCTTGCATCAAGGTTGAAACAAGTCATCGCATCAGTTATCGGCAAGCAACAGTCTGGCTTCATAGAGGGAAGAAATATCATGGAAGGGGCCTTTCTTGCAAGTGAATTCGTTCATACCATAAAAAAGAGCAACAGAAAGGCAGTCATTTGGAAGCTTGATTTCCGGAAAGCCTACGACTCTATTGATTGGAATTATTTGATGCAAGTTATGGTAGCTATGGATTTTGGACAGAAGTGGAGGTCCTGGATAATGGAATGCCTATCAACTTCACTACTTGCAGTCTTGGTCAACGGCTCTCCTACTGAGGAGTTTTCGATGGAACGTGGGCTTAAACAAGGTGATCCCCTCTCACCTTTCCTTTTCAACATCGCTGCAGAAGGGTTACCGTGCATTTTGAGGAACGCTGTTAGTTTGCGCATCATCGAAGAAATTCCTGTTCATAACACAACAGCATCAATCTTACAGTATGCAGATGACACCATTTTATTTTCTCCTGCAAAAGCTTCAGCCTTGTTGAACCTTAAGAGGTGTCTTAGGGTCTTTGAGGCTTTGTCTGGGCTCAGCATTAACTTCCACAAGTGCAGCGTAGTTGGAATTAATTTGAAGCAATCCGAAGTGTCTCACTTTGCTAACATGTTGCATTCCCGACCTGAAAACTTCCCCTTCAAATACTTGGGTTATCCACTTGGTGCAAACATGAAACGCGTGGCGGCTTGGAAACCTATTTTAGACAAGTTTAGCTCTCGTTTAGCAGGATGGAAAGGTAGACACTTGTCCATTGGGGGGAGGGTGACGCTGATTAAGTCAGTTTTGAGTGGGCTCCCAGTATATTTTATGTCTTTGTTCCAAATGCCTGTGGCTGTCTCCAATAAGATTATTAGTTCCAAATGCCTGTGCCTGTGCCTGTGGCTGTCTCCAATAATGATAGTAACTGTCTCTCTTCTGTCAAGAATGGGAGGGCTTACATATATAACAAGCTTGGGCACCAGAAGTCCAAGCCCCTTCCATGGCTGGCTTTAGCTCCTTTTAAGGTCGAGTGTTGGGCATGGCTAGCTTTGAATAACGGAATTCCAACAAGGGATCAATTACGCCAACGTGGGATAATATCCTTGGCCGATTCAATGTGTCCTATGTGTGCCTCCCAACTGGAAACACGAGATCATCTTCTTGTGACTTGTCCAGTTACTTGGCGTATTTGGGCAAGGATATGTAGGTGGTGGGGCGTGTCTTGTTGTATGCCAGCATCACTAGATGATCTAATGTTACAGTGGGCTTATTTGTCCCCTCACTCATGCAGCAGATCACTGTGGGTGATATTTGGTTTTGCTACTCTCTGGGCAGTTTGGTTTGAGAGAAACAAGAGGATTTTTAACAACAAAAGTGCTGAAACAGACAGGTTAGTGGACTCCGTTATTGTCTTTGGCACCTCGTGGCTTAGGGCAATGCACCAGAACTTTCCATATCCTGCATCTCTTATGCTATCAAATGCAGAAACTGTCAAAACCTGGGGTGGAGTACGGAGAGATTTTAACGTTTTGAGCTACTGAGTCTGGTTTAAAGCGCACAGAGGGTATCCAGTTTTTTGTTATACACAAATACTTTTATGTACTCTCACATGTGCGTGCCTGTACGCACTTTCTCTTGTAAACTTCTGTTTTTTAACATATAAATAAAGATCCTTCGTTAGTATCAAAAAAGAACCTGTGACCTTTGAGGTGATATAATTTTGGCCTGTTTCTCTTTCTCCTCTATTGCTTTTGTGGGCTTTCCTTAATCTTTACCTTTCTGACCCTCTTTGGCTAGAAGTTGTATGGTTCCTTTGGTTTTGTCGAGTTCTGCTCTCACTTTAATATTGGAATGTGTCAGTCTCCCTCAACATCACATTTAGAGGCTTGCCAGTTCGTTGTCAATGACCATACGGCACAACTTTGCCTCCGAATTGTTCAAAGCCCTTGATTTGGAAAGCACGGTAATTTATTTTCTCATGTGTGACCACAATGGAGTCTGCTATCTTCACATGGGGTGTAATCCCACTTTCATGGTGTTGGGTGATTACAACAACCATTAACTACTAGGTGAATTTCCTTTGAAGCATTGTGACATCATTAATTTTGTGAGAACTATGCATAACTGTAGCTAGGATAGCATGCTGCGTTCTTGTTACGGTTGGCTTTCAGGTAACTTGCATCTTCATCTCAACCTTTGTCATTAGTTTCTCCACGTGCATCTGATATTCTATTGACTATGTATTCTCTTGACTATCTAACTCTACGTTTTGTATTTGCATTCATTTATACTCCCACAGCTTTAAGTAGCATGAAGGACTTAGAATCCAATTGATGGGAGAGAGAAAGAGAGAAGTAATGGAGTAGCAGGTGAAGGAAACAGGAGTGGACCTACTGCTTGATTTTTGGGCGGCAGCAACGGTCACTGTCAATGATTTTACCTTTGGATATTGGTGATGTTATTGCTGGTGATTCTCTCGATATCTAATCACTGGCCACACTTGCAGCACACTACTTCCTACTTGCATAGAGGTAGAGAGATCTTGATGATCAAGATCCCTACTACCTTATTTTTTATTCTCATTTCCTCAAATTTTTTCTCCAGGGAATTCCTTTGTTGGGTGCCCCTACTTGGCAATGGAAATTGAGAAATTAGGATTCTTTCTTCTGCTGCTTCAGCTCAAAAGAGAAGTTCCTCCCTCTTATTGTTCCCTTGCTCTGACTTTTGTTCTGTAGATAAAATGGTCAGTTTAAGGGATACATTGTAGGAAAATCCGAGGAAGACCCCTGAATCAGCTTAACTGAGTCGCTTATAGTCCTATGGTCGCAAAATGTAGAAACATACCAAACTGAGAAGAAATTGGCTGGGATCTGATTGCGAACTGGATTTTGAGTAGACCAAATATTTTCGAACTTTCTGTTTTGGTCTATGGTTTGGCCTTCTAGATTAATAGTATCCTTGGGGTAAATGTATCTTAATTGTCAGCTTTGTGATCTAATGCTACTTTAGATTCTTGAGCTATGTCCTACAAATTGCATTGTGAGGCCAGGAATTCAATTCTTTAGTGTTGTGCCTAGAACATTCAGTACCTCTATTGTGGCGGGTCATTTGGGTTGGCTTTCATTTTGATATTCAATTTGATTGATCATTCTCTACATGAACTTATCATTGCTTAGCATTATGAAGCAGGTGAGAAAGAAGGAGAATAAGAAATTTCATGTTTTTCTTTCAGCTGGTGGATGTACTTTTGGTGCTTGCACTATTTTGGGATGCTCCATCGGGTATCAAGGCCAGCTCACATTGCAGATGGGATAACTCAGCGGATATTCGGCCCCACAGCGTATTTGTGACAAAATTTGGTGCCGTTGGGGTTGGAGTCACTCTCAACACTAAAGCATTTCAGAATGCCATCTTCTATCTCAATTCATTTCCAGACAAGGGCGGGGCCAAGCTTTGAGCTGATCAGACACCTTTGTGGTTAAATAAGGACGCAGTAATTCTTGGATCACTCAAAAAATGTTAAACCCGTTGCAATTGCTTGCTTCTTGGATCACACTTTGTGCTGATTAGTCATTTTTTTGGTTAGTCTGTAATAAAAAAGTTTATATTGGATCTTCAACAGCTACCTTATGAGAGTGTAGATATTAGTGGTGAAATTGACAAAATTTCTTTGGCCCTACTTTAAGCAAATTTTGTTCCTCTGGATATGCTCATCAATGCAAAAAAGACAATACAACTTGCTTAAACTTGCAAATTTTAGGTATAGATTCCATTTGATTCCATTCCATTCCATCCGATTACACCCAACCAAACGGGGCGTAAATGATGGCGCTTTGCAGTTAGCTTTATTTTTGACAGAGTCCAAAGTCTTATTGGACAGTTTTATTTGACAGTTCCATCTCTTGCGAATTTGGGATTGCTTTTAAAAAGTTGATGGATTTGTCGATATATTGAAATTGGAAGCCATATCAAAATTGGAAGATAAAGATGATTTTGGATATGGTATTGGATACATGAAGTTGTACAAATTTAATATATAAAATCAAAACTTAATAAATAAAAGAGGCATGATAAAGAGGTAAGAAATTTATATTTTTATACAATATAATAATAATAGATCTAATAAGTGATAAATTAATGATATAATTACTTTTGTTCCTCGAAGATCACATTGATGCATGTTGTAGTTAAATTAATACTTACATGTATATAGGACTAACAACTTCGGAGTTATACACGAGACATCATAGCATAGGCAGTTAAGAACTATTTGAAACTTTTTTTTTTCCAATTACAAAATTAGAATAAAAAGTGAGAGATATAGGAGAACTAATTGAAACTTTATTTTTTTCCAATTACAAAATTAGAATAAATAGTGAGAGACATAGGAGATATATTGAATCATCGTTTAATGTCTATTATTTGATTATATATTTAAAATCATTTCTAAGTGTATTTAGTAGTAATCTCGTAATAAGTTTATAAGTTTAGAAATTGAAACTAATTATAAACATATATTAACTTTGTACAATGTGTCTGAAAATTTTCCAAAACTACTTATTAAGTTCGAAAACTGAAATTAATAATAAATCTATTAAATTAATACGGCATAAGTTGAAACTAATTGTAAATGTATATATATTAAAAATTTTAGTGAAAAATATTTACATAAAAATTTAAATCAATATAGAGTCTACAGGTGTCAGAAATAATAAGATATCTATGATTATAAAATAGTAATTTTAAAGTTAAACTTTTTGTAACCGAAGGTGATAAAACATGATCAATAAAATCATACAATAACTTGAAAAAATTATTATACAATAATACTTAAAAATATCAATAAATACTCGAGACATCAAAGAGGCAATATGTTGAGTCATATATTGCACTACCTTGGTATTCAAAATTTATAACTATATGGAAAAAAGTAGATAATATAGACATTAACAAATATTTTAATGATAAATTTGTATATCATATTCTCTTTATAAAATTAGGTGAAGGATATGAACATAAAAGTTTTACAAAAATAAATTAGAAAAATATTACAATTTATTATTGTATAAAAATTAAAAAATCATTAATATAAATTTTGTGTAATAACCAATGATCTTACATATTCTTATACAAGTAAATAAATAAATAAAATTATTGAATTCTAATTATAGGTAATTGTAAAATTTGTATGAACATTGAAACTTATAAAATTAAAAATAGGAGTAGAATATTAAATGTGTAATTATGACTTAAAAAAAGCAACTAAAAAAATATGCCACATACCATTACAATATTAGTGGAGAAAGTAAATGTGTCAATAGATATTAGAATCAAATCGACGTGACATGGACTGAAAATAGAACATTATAAAAATTTATGAAATTTTTATTAATATAAAAATTTTATAATGGAAAAAAATTCTAAAAATTAAAGGCGCGAGTTAATAAATAAAAACTATTATTGAAGTATAAATACATGTAAAATATATAAAAATTAAATGATTACCCAAGATTTACTTGATAATTAAAAGATAAATATAAAAAGATAAAAAAAAAGATGAAATAGATATTTTAAAATTAAAATATTTTCATAAAAATTTGAATAACATAACCTTTTGAATAAAAATAAGTGAAACCTAAGAATTCAATTGTGTTATAGAAATAAATTAAAAAAATATCATAGTTTATAGGAAATTAATATAAATTTTATTGTAAAATTAATTAGTAGAATAATTTTACAGTAAAAGATGATCGTACGAATTGTAGATAACTAAAACTGAAACGCCCCGACCCGTATTTACCGTACACAGTAAACACGTGCCGGAACTGTGACGACCCAACCAAAACTAGCCCAGCATACAGTGTATACAACAGGAACACGGGCTCAACAGCCCAAAAATATTAAACAACAGTAAATAACAAAACCGGCCCAATGGCCCAACAGCAAAATATCACATCCGGCCCAATGGCCCAATAATAACAATAAAATGCACAGCGGAAGACTTAATGACTCACATAAACACTGTATGCGACAGATCCAAACTATGGTTCCAAGCCTGTCCAAGGGATAACGCCGCAGCCTGTCTGGAATGCACCCAACCTGAACCAAAAATAACTCATCCTACGGGATGAAAGCCTGCAGGTGAGGGGTGAGTCCGAAGTGCTCACCGACGAAGGAAAGACAATCAATATGCACACTATAAAACTCAAGGTCCAAAAATAGGCATAAACCGCCAAACACACCAAATCGAAAGACAGGACCCAAAACCGATCCAAAACCGAAAGACTCAAATAAAATCCAATTATCCAATTTTATCTTTCCCGGGCCTCGTCACGGATAAGCTAGGGTCGTACCAGGTTATCAACCTGTTCCTTGTGCCAGATCAAAAAGAACCCAGGGATAGACATCCCAAAAATAACAAACCGGGATAGACATCCCAAGCATAGACATGCTTATCACACGAACCCAGATCATGGCCACCACAAAACAGTCTCTAACCATCCGGTCGTACCTCTACTTACCACGTGACAATTATATTATCATCATTTAAAATCAAATCGTAGGGATCGACATCCCTAACCAAACTCCCGGGATAGACATCCCATCCAAAATACCAAGGATCGACATCCTTGTCACAATTTATTATTTAATCCATTATATTCTTTGAACCAAAATACACAGAAAATCAACACGGGGATAAACATCCCTAAACCAACCACATAATACTCAACAATGCAATAATCATCAAAACATAATGACCGAGTAATATAGGCACATATTGAAGGAAATCCATCCTCACCTTGGCCGATTACTCAATTCCGGAAATAATGACCGGTCTGACGCCGGTTCCTCGGGAAACTGCCCGATATCCAAACCTATACATCAAAACGACATAATCGGTATACTATGATGCCAATACTTCGAAATTACCCATCCCGATTACTTATCCTTTATTTCCATCTTTTACCGAAAATATTAACCGTACGTATTTCCGAATATAATTTCGGGACCATACTTTAATTAAAACTCTTTTCATAAAATAATTATAATTTTCCAAAATAATAATCTCCATAATTTTTCCAGAAAAATAATAACCTATTAATAATTTTCAAAAAATATTTATATAGTATTTATCTTTTCTAAATTTATTTGGTAGTAATATTTTCCAACACAAAATATAATTAACTTTAATTTCCAAAATACCTATTTATATACATATACCACAATCATAATTTTCCAAACGAAATAATATACATATTAAATTTCCTGAAATTATTTTCAAGGTATATATGTATTTTTCCAATTAATAGTAGTTTCCAAAACAAAACTTAATTATTTACCCAAGTAAATATATTTATATTTTTGAAAATACTAAAATTAAATTGGCCACAATTTTCTCAAAATAAATGTATCTTTTTTCCAAAATTATATATCAGAAAATAAATAAATATATATATATATTATTTTTTTAATTAAACCCGGATTGGGCCAAATAGTTTCAGCCCAGGCCTTGCACAGTACCAACCCAGGCCCCAACAGGAACCCAGGTGCAGGCCCGCGCACAGGCCCAGCCACACAGCCCAAACCCCCGGCCCGCGACCAATCAAAACTCAGCCCTTTAGCCCACGGATGCAACCCATGATCCGTCGGGTCATGACATTCGGGTCGGATCCACCCTATGTGGGTCTGCTCACCTCGCATGTGACGACGACGTTGCGGTGTGGACGGGACGATGCAGCAGCAGCAGGGAGAGGTGGTGTGCAGGGGAGGCGACGCTGGTGGCGTGTCGCGGCGACATCGAGGTGCAAGTCGGTGCGGCGGCAGCGTCGGGTTGCAGCAGGGGCGGCGGCTTGTCTCGACGGTGACGGAAGCGAGGAGGAAGACGACTTGCAGGCATGGTGACGAGCTCATGGCGGCGCGAACCGACGACGACAGGGATGGAAACGGCGCAGCAAGGAGGCAGGTAGGGGAGCATGGTGGTTGCGGGTGGCGGTATGGTGGCCGGTGGTGCTCATCCCTCCTCATCCTCCTTTTCTTTTTTTTTTTCCTACTTTTCTTTCATTCCCGATTCCCATTTTATTTCTTCTCTTCTTTTTTTTTTTACTCGTTTTCTTACTCTTTTTTTTTCTCTTTTTTTTCCCTCTCTTCTTCCCCTCTTCCACCGGCTGCCTTCTTTTAATCTTTTTTTTTTTTTACTATTAAACATGTGTATGTTTCGCTACAGCTGGCGTCCCTTGACTGGATCCATAATGCACTAACTAAAATGATATAAAATAATAAACAACTAGAGCGAACTATGCAATCAAGGACAACAACACGCAAGGACTGCCCAACAAGACCTAACGCCCGCTCCGCTACCAAAATGAAACGCCCCGACCCGTATTTACCGTACACAGTAAACACATGCCGGAACTGTGACGACCCAACCAAAACTAGCCCAGCATACAGTGTATACAACAGGAACACGGGCTCAACAGCCCAAAAATATTAAACAACAGTAAATAACAAAACCGGCCCAATGGCCCAACAGCAAAATATCACATCCGGCCCAATGGCCCAATAATAACAATAAAATGCACAGCGGAAGACTTAATGACTCATATAAACACTGTATGCGACAGATGCAAACTATGGATCCAAGCCTGTCCAAGGGATAATGCCGCAGCCTGTCTGGAATGCACCCAACCTGAACCAAAAATAACTCATCCTACGGGATGAAAGCCCGCTGGTGAGGGGTGAGTCCGAAACGCTCACCGACGAAGGAAAGACAATCAATATGCACACTATAAAACTCAAGGTCCAAAAACAGGCATAAAGCGCCAAATACACCAAATCGAAAGACAGGACCCAAAACCGGTCCAAAACCGAAAGACTCAAATAAAATCCAATTATCCAATTTTATCTTTCCCGGGCCCCGTCACGGATAAGCTAGGGTCGTACCAGGTTATCAACCTGTTCCTGGTGCCAGATCAAAAAGAACCCAGGGATAGACATCCCAAAAATAACAAACCGGGATAGACATCCCAAGCATAGACATGCTTATCACACGAACCCAGATCATGGCCACTACAAAACAGTCTCTAACCATCCGGTCGTACCTCTACTTACAACGTGACAATTATATTATCATCATTTAAAATCAAATCGTAGGGATCGACATCCTTAACCAAACTCCCGGGATAGACATCCCATCCAAAATACCAAGGATCGACATCCTTGTCACAATTTATTATTTAATCCATTATATTCTTTGAACCAAAAGACACAGAAAATCAACACGTAGATAAACATCCCAAAAACCAACATGGGATAAACATCCCGACCACAATCAAGACAATGGGATAAACATCCCGAAACCAACCACATAATACTCAACAATGCAATAATCATCAAAACATAATGACCGAGTAATACAGGCACATATTGAAGGAAATCCATCCTCACCTTGGCCGATTACTCAATTCCGGAAATAATGACCGGTCTGACGCCGGTTCCTCGGGAAACTGCCCGATATCCAAACCTATACATCAAAACGACACATACTCACATAAATGCACATAATCGGTATACTATGATGCCAATACTACGAAATTACCCATCCCGATTACTTATCCTTTATTTCCATCTTTTACCGAAAATATTAACCGTACGTATTTCCGAATATAATTTCGGTACCATACTTTAATTAAAACTTTTTTCATAAAATAATTATAATTTTCCAAAATAATAATCTCCATAATTTTTCCAGAAAAATAATAACCTATTAATAATTTTCAGAAAATATTTATATAGTATTTATCTTTTCTAAATTTATTTTTTAGTAATATTTTCCAACACAAAATATAATTAACTTTAATTTCCAAAATACCTATTTATATACATATACCACAATCATAATTTTCCAAATGAAATAATATACATATTAAATTTCCTGAAATTATTTTCAAGGTATATATGTATTTTTCCAATTAATAGTAGTTTCCAAAACAAAACTTAACTATTTACCCAAGTAAATATATTTATATTTTCCTGAAAATACTAGAATTAAATTGGCCACAATTTTCTCAAAATAAACCTACGTTCGGGATTTTTCTGCGGATTTTACGGACCAAGTTGGGATTTTTTTCGGGTCCGGGAATCTTCGGAAAAAGCCGAGATTATTCTCGAATTATTGGACCAGAATAAGATAAGTGGGTATACCGGATATTTTCTGGTCCAGGTGGGCCACACTTCACATGCAGCATAGTAACTGCGTAATTGAAGTTCAATTATCGCGCCCCGTTCCTCCTTGCGACGCCGCAGCGTCGGCCCCCTCTCCTCAAGCCGCCTTCGCCCTGCCGTTCCGCGTCGTGCCGACCGCGCCGCCGTCGCCTGTGAACTGAGGTAAGCACAACCCGTTTGGGTGAGGGTCTGACCCGGGTGCGCATCACATTGGGTCGGGTTGACCCGTGGTGTATGGCTCTGGGTCGGGTCGCGCCTTGGGCTGGAATTGCCTGGGCTTGGGTAAAGGCTGATTGTGATTTGGGCTGCTAGTGGACTAATGGTTTGACCAAGGGGTTGGGCTTAGTTTTGGCCCAGCCCGAAAATTAAAAAAAAAGAAGAAAATGAAATCTGGGAAAAGAAATAAAATGGAAGAAAATAAAAATGAGGTTTGGAAAATATATTATGGAATGGAAAATAAATATTTTGAGGAGATAATTTTGGGAACTAATATATGGTATGGAAGAAAAATAATAATTCGTAGAAATAATATTTTGGAAAGTACATACCTAGGAATAATTTTGGAAAGGGTATTATCAAGGTAGTAAAATACCGGAATAGTACCCGGGTATAGGAAAAAGTATAGAGGGGTATTTTGACACCTTGAAATAAATGGTGAATGATGACGATAATGGAGAATTAATCCGGGAGAGTAACCGAGCTGAGTTAGTATTTAATTTACGGTATATAGTATTAGAATAACATTTGCATACCATCTTATATGTGCATATTATTTGATTGATATAGGAGTTGATAACGAACAGTTTGCTGAGGAACCGGACTTGGAACTTGCTGAACAATTTCATAGTTGATATCGGCTAAGGTGAGGATGGATAACCCTTGTTATGTTGCCTGTAATACTTTGTGTGCTTTGTTGTTCGATTGAACTGCTAAATTGCTGATTGTTGGCTGATTGACTGTTGTGGATATTATTGTTGCTTTTGGACTGTGATAATGATTCTATGGATATTATGCTGAGATTGATGTTGAACTATTGACTGTGAAAATTGTGAAAAAGAAACTGGAGTTGAGATTGGAATTGATTTGAGATGTTGATATAATTGTCATGTGGAAGTAGTGGTACGACCCGATGGTTTGAAAATTAATTTTGGGATGCTATGGTCGGTTTTGGGTTTGGTTGGCCCGTCATGCCTGTGGTTAGGGTATACCAAATACCCAGTGGCTCGGATATGCCGAATATCCGCGGTGGCTCGGATATGCCGAATATCCGATGTGGCTCAGATATGCCGAATATCTGGTTGGCATGACGTCGCCTGAGGTTGGGGTATACCGAATACCCAGTGGCTCGGATATGCCGAATATCCGCAGTGGCTCGGATATGCCAAATATCCGCGGTGGCTCGGATATGCCGAATATCCGGTTGTTCTGATATGAGGATTGGTTTTTTGACCTAGCATCTGGGATTAATTGATTACCAGGTACGACCCTAGCTTGTCCAGTGACGGGGGCCCGGAAGATAAAATTGGTAATAATAATTAAGCATTCTTTTGGCCTTGGTTCAGTTGTTGAGATATTTTGTTGCTTATCTGTGTTTGCTTTTAAGTATTACGGTTGCTTGCATATCACTGTTTATCCTTGGTCGGTGAGCACTTCGGACTCACCCCTCGCCTGCGGGGTTTCATCCCGTAGGTTAAGTTGTCTCCGTAGTTCAGGTACGACGTTCGATGGCTGCTGCTTTCTTCTCCACCTGACTCCGGATCCATACCACCGTTGCATGTGCATAAGTCTTCCGCTGCTATTCTATTGCTTATGATGCTGTACTACATTTCCGCTGCTGTGTGATATATATTGCTGTACTGCTGATTTCCTGTGATATGTATATTACTGATACTATCTGCTGCTGCTGAGAGCACTGTGTTTGGATTGAATAATGGTCCCCGAGTGTGGGTGACAGTTGTATTGATAGTTGCTATTGTATAATATTTGCACGTTGTACTGTCTGTTCTATCATTATGAATAGTTTCGGCACGTGTTTACTGTGTTACGGTAAATACGGGTCGGGGCGCTTCAGTTTGGTAGCGGAGCGGGCAGTAGGTCCTTGGGTGTTGCTGTGATTATTTGTGCATAGTCTGTCATGAGTTAGTATAATATGCATGCATATACATTCTCATATAGGGTAAGACGAATGGATCCGGTTGGAGGGAATCAGCATGCTGAAAGTCACCTAGAATGCCGAGGTTATAGCAGGTACTTTTATAGTCTTTGGTAGTACTGCTTATACTTTGATAGACCCTGGTGCTACGCATTCATTTGTTGCGCAAAGTTTTGCAATACTACATAACTGTACGGGTGAGAGTTTAGCTTGTCCAATGAGAGTTAGGTTACCTGCGGGTATAGTAGTCAGATTAACCCACATGTGCAGAGATGTTTCGCTTTCATATGATGGCGAGATTTTTCTTGCACGGTTGATCGTGATGAACATGGGAGGTTTTGATATCATATTGGGGATGGATTGGTTGTCCAAGTACAGTGCTATGGTGAACTGTCGCACCAAGGAAGTGTTGTTGACTTCCGAAGGTGGACATAAGATTTTGCTGACAGGTATTGGGAGAGCTGCTACCACATGTAGTATCTCTGCTAATCAGGATGTCGGAATGGAGTCGCATGGTCCAGATGCTTTGTTGACCCATGCCAAGGGTGAAGAAGTTCAGACTCCGGTTTTGGGAGACATCATGGTTGTGAGAGAGTTTCCAGATGTGTTCCCGGAGGATTTGCCAGGATTGCCACCTGACAGAGAAGTGGAGTACACCATCGATTTGATGCCAGGAGTGACACCTATCTCGATGGCACCATATCGAATGGCACCAACAGAACTTCAGGAGCTGAAGAAACAGTTGGATGAACTGTTAGAGAAAGGTTTCATCAGACCTAGCATTTCACCTTGGGGATCACCAGTCCTCTTTGTGAAGAAGAAGGATGGTAGTTTGCGAATGTGTGTGGACTACCGACAGCTGAACAAGGTGACAGTGAAGAATAAGTATCCGCTTCCCAGAATTGATGATCTTTTTGATCAGTTACAGGGAGCTACTGTATTCTCTAAGATTGATCTTCGATCTGGTTACCATCAGGTCAAGATTGCGGAAAAGGACATACCGAAGACAGCTTTCCGCACTCGGTATGGTCACTTTGAGTTCACAGTGGTTCCTTTTGGCTTGACCAATGCACCTGCGGTTTTCATGTGCTTGATGCACTTGGTCCTGAACGAGTTCTTGGATAAGTTTGTGGTAGTTTTCATCGATGACATCTTAATCTACTCCAAGAACCGAGAAGAACATGAAGAGCACCTGAGAGTAGTGCTTCAGAGGTTGCGAGAGAAGGAGTTGTATGCTAAGTTTAGCAAATGTGAGTTCTGGCTTGAAGAAGTTGCATTCCTTGGACATGTTGTATCCGGGGATGGGATTAAGGTTGATCCTGCCAAAGTAAAAGCTGTTTTGGAGTGGGAGCCGCCCAAGACGGTACCAGAAATCAGGAGTTTTCTTGGCCTTGCAGGATATTATCGAAGATTCATCGAGGGTTTCTCTTTGATAGCTAGTCCCATGACCAAGCTGTTAAAGAAAGACCAAGCCTTTGTATGGAGTGATGCCTGCCAGAAGAGTTTTGATGAACTGAAGAAGAAGCTGACAACAGCACCAGTCTTGACAGTGCCTAAGCCAGGAGTGGAGTACGTGCTGTTCTGCGATGCTTCAGGTCTTGGTTTGGGAGCTGTTTTGATGCAAGAAGGCCGAGTGATAGCCTATGCTTCGAGACAGTTGAGGCCACACGAGAAGAACTACCCGACACATGACTTGGAGATGGCCGCAGTGATTCTTGCTTTGAAGATCTGGCGACATTATCTGTTTGGAGAGAGATGCCGGATTTTCACAGATCACAAGAGTCTCAAGTACATCATGACTCAGAAAGAGCTTAACCTGCGACAAAGACGTTGGGTTGAGTTACTGAATGATTATGATTGTACTATTGAGTATCATCCGGGAAAAGCTAATGTTGTAGCTGATGCTTTGAGTCGGAGACAGCCAGAAGATGCTTCCACGACCTACTCGATGTCCTCACTCATCGAGTTAAGGAAGATGGGAGTTGATTTGTCAGTGGATGAGACAGGAGCTTTGTTGACACATATTGAAGTCAAGTCTAACCTGAGAGGATGGATTGTGGAGTTACAAGATGGAGATCCCGACCTGATCAAGCTAAAAGAAGCAGTCCGTAGTGGAAAGGAAGATAAGTTCCACATAGCGGAGGATAGTGCATTGATGCTGGGAAAGCGTCTATGTGTACCCAATGTTGGTGATCTGCGTAGTCAGATTCTAGAAGAAGGACATATGACGCCGTATGCTATGCACCCTGGAAGCACCAAGATGTACCAGAATTTGAGGAGTCATTTTTGGTGGCCACGTATGAAGAAGGATGTAGCCGAGTATGTGGCTAAGTGTATCACTTGCCAGCAAGTGAAAGCTGAGCATCAGGCTCCAGCTGGGAAAATGAGATCTTTGTCAGTGCCAGAGTGGAAGTGGGAGATGATTACCATGGACTTTGTGGTTGGATTACCGTTGACCCGGAGACAGCATGATGCCATCTGGGTTATCGTTGATCGACTTACAAAATCAGCCCATTTTCTTCCCATTCGTCAGACAGACACTTTGGATAAGTTGGCGAAGCAATATGTTGCAGAGATTGTGAGACTACATGGGATTCCTAAGTCCATAGTCTCAGACAGAGATCCGAGATTCACATCACGGTTCTGGAAGAGTCTGCAAACAGCTTTGGGAACGAAGCTGAGTTTTAGTACTGCATTCCATCCTCAGACCGATGGACAGTCGGAGAGGACTATTCAGACACTGGAAGATATGCTAAGGGCTTGTGCTCTTAACTTCAGTGGGAGTTGGGATCAGTACCTACCTTTGGCGGAGTTTGCCTATAACAACAGTTATCATTCCAGTATTGGCATGCCTCCGTTTGAAGCTCTCTACGGAAGGAAGTGCCGAAGTCCAGTTTGCTGGGATGAAGAAGGTCTCCGTTTAATCGTTGGTCCAGATTTGGTTAAGCAGACTGTTGACAAGATTCAGACAGTTAAGCAGAGTATGAGAGCAGCACAGGACCGACAGAAGAGCTATGCCGATAAGCATCGTCGAGAGATGGAGTACCAAGTGGGAGAACGAGTTTTCCTCCGAGTTGCACCTTGGAAGGGTGTAATCAAATTCGGGAAAAGAGGGAAGCTGAGTCCCAGGTACATTGGACCGTATGAGATTGTGGAAAGGGTTGAACCCCTGGCGTACAGATTATCCTTGCCAGAGGAGTTGTCACGGATTCATGATGTGTTCCATGTTTCCATGTTGAGGAGGTACATATCAGATCCGAGCCATGTGGTTACTACAGTGGATGTTGAGGTCGCAAAGGATCTGACATATACAGAAATGCCGGAGCAGATCCTTGCCTGAGAAGACAGACAGTTGAGGAGCAGAGTTATTCCGATGGTAAAGGTTAAGTGGAGCAAGCACTCTGCGAACGAGTCTACGTGGGAAGTTGAGGAGCATATGCGTTCTCAGTCTCCGCATTTGTTCACAGCTTCAGAGTGAATTTCGAGGACGAAATTCTTTTAAGGTGGGTAGGCTGTAACAGCCCAGGTAAAAATTTCATTTTTATCGGGACTGTTTAAGTGAATGTACAGTAGTTTACCATTGATTTTTAATCTTGGGTAATTAAATTATGGTAAATCGAGTATTGGATTTTGAAACCGAGCCTTAACCTACGTTCGGGATTTTTCTGCGGATTTTACGGACCAAGTTGGGATTTTTTTCGGGTCCGGGAATCTTCGGAAAAAGCCGAGATTATTCTCGAATTATTGGACCAGAATAAGATAAGTGGGTATACCGGATATTTTCTGGTCCAGGTGGGCCACACTTCACATGCAGCATAGTAACTGCGTAATTGAAGTTCAATTA
>JAKUCV010004056.1:3770-73141 GCA_028386065.3 Turnera subulata | reverse complement strand
CGGGAGGACGATGGCACTCTGAGGACCTCCTACTACGGCTCGGCAAACTCCATCATGTTCTTCATCTCCGAAAGGCTTCAGGAGTTCAACCTGGAGTCCACTTGCCATACCCTGGAGCAAGGTACCTACTATCAGCTCTCGATGACGGCCCAGAGCATGCCCAGGGTAACTCGTCTGCCCGTAACTTGGCCAAAGGCCCGACTACTGGTGTGGAACTGCAGAGGAGTCGCAAGGCGTTCCCAGGAGTTCTCACGTACTCTAAGGGACCTGAAGAACCAATACAAACCGAACATGGTTCTTCTGACCGAGACCCAGTGGCAACCTCAAGACGATCACGGTCTCATCCCACTCCGGTTCCCTCAAGCAAACCGGTTAGAGCTTCCAGGCCAGAACAACGCAGGCGACATGTGGTTCTCGTGGAGCGACAGCATCCAAGTCAACATCAACAACGACCCAAACAGCTTCCGGGTCAACGTCGTTCCGAGAAGATAAATGTATTTTTCTTTTTTTATAAAATATCAAATATCAATGTCATATTTCTCTTTGTAATGAAATTATCAGTATTATTAATAATATTTATATTTCCGCTTATTTATGGCATCATTACCTCTTATGTGTAAGTTCTGCGACAGCTGGCGTCCCTTGACTGGATCCATAATGCACTAACTAAATGACATAAAATAATAATCAAATGGAGCGAACTATGCAAACAAGGACAACAAACACACAAGGACAGCCCAACAAGACCTAACGCCCGCTCCGCTACCAAAATGAAACGCCCCGACCCGTATTTACCGTACATAGTAAACATGTGCCGGAACTGTGACAGCCCAACCAAAATCAAGCCCAGCATATAGTGTGTACAACTGAAACCCGGGCCCAACAGCCCATAATAAAAACAACAATAATAACTCGTCACGGCCCAACGGCCCAATAATAGTAAAACAATGCACAGCGGAAGACTTAACGACTCACAATACACTGTATGCGACACTGATGCAAACTATGGATCCGAGTCCTGTCCAAGGGATAACGCCGCAGGCTGTCTGGAATGCACCCAACCTGTACCAAAAGTAACTCATCCTACGGGATGAAAGCCCGCAGGTGAGGGATGAGTCCGAAGTGCTCACCGACGAAGGATAGACCATCAATATGTAACACAATAATTACTCAAGGTCTAAAACCAGCAAAAACCAAAAGACAAGACTCGACCCAAAACCGGTCCAAGACCAAAAGACTCAAATAAATTCCAATTTCTAATTTTATCTTTTCCGGGCCCCGTCACGGATAAGCTAGAGGTCAGACCTGGTTATCAACACATTCCGGGTGCCAGACCAAATCCAGAGAACCCAGGGATCGACATCCCAAAAATATGAACCCAGGGATAGACATCCCAAAAATAATCATGGGATAGACATCCCAAGCATAGACATGCTTATCACAAGAACCCAGGTCAAGCCCACCACGAAACAGTCTTAAACCATCGAGTCGTACCACTACTTATCACGTGAAAATTATATTATCGTCATCAAAATCAAATCGTAGGGATCGACATCCCTAACCAGGATACCGGGATAGACATCCCTATCCCAAAAATCAAGGATCGACATCCTTGTCACAATTCATTAATTATTCCATTTTATTTAGTGCCAAAGCGACTCAAGGATAAACGTCCAAAAACCGACATGGGATAAACATCCCGACCACAATCAAGACAATGGGATAAACATCCCGAAGCATAACATAGCAAATCCAGCATCCAATAGTGTAAAACCAACAAACACAACTACCGAGTAATATAGGAACATATTGAAGGAAATCCATCCTCACCTTGGCCGATTACTCAACTCCGGAAACAATGACCGGTCCGACGCCGGCTCCTCGGGAAACTGCCCGATATCCAAACCTATCCAACAAGACAACATATACACATAAATGCACATAATCGGTATACTATGATGCCAATACTGCGAAATAAACCCATCCCGGTTCTTATCCGTTATTATTATCTTTTACCGAAAATATTTTACGGTACGTATTTCCGAATATAATTTCGGTACCATACTTTAATTAAAACTCTTTCCAAAATATTTTCATAAAATAATTATAATTTTCAAAATTATAGTTTCCATAATTGTTCCAGAAAAGTAATAACCTATTTATAATTTTCAGAAAATATTTATATAGTATTTATCTTTTTCTAAATATATATAATAGTATTTTCCAACACAAAATATAATTAACTTTAATTTTCAAAGTACATACATATATATATAATTTCTACAACCATGATTTTCTAGGGAAAATAATATATATATAAATTTCCAGAAATTATTTCATGTTATTTATTTTTTCCAAATAATATTAGTTTTTCTCCAAAACATAACTTAATTATTTATCAAAGTATATATATTTATATTTTCCTAAAAATACCAGAATTAAATTGGCAATAATTTCCTCAAAATAAATATACAATTTTTTCCCAAAATTATATACCAGATTAATTAATAAATACATATATATATTTTGTTTTTTTTTTAAAATAAAACGGACTGGGCCATGACTAGTGAGCCCGTGCCCAGCCCCCAACCCATCCAACCCAACCTAAACATCAGCCCACTAATGTCCAAAATATCAGGCCCAAGACAGCAGGCCCGAGTCCAAGCCCGCCACCTTGGACCCAACAGACAATGGCCACTGTGGATCTTCTTCCACCCCGGGCGCGGCAGCTTACCTCGGCGGGCACGGCGCTGGACGGGGCGGCACAGCAACACGAAGCGACGGTGGCACTGCTAACGGGGCGAAATGCGGCGGCGTCGTGTGCGGTGGCGGCGTCTTGTAGCATCGAGCGAAGAGGAAGGACGAGGGTGGCGCGTCCTGGCCGTCGGCAGCAGCAAGGAAGATCGGCGACGGTGGTTGCTGGAGCTGCAGGCGTGCGACCTGGTTCGGCTACAACGGTGGCGCGACGACAGCAGGGAGAGGACGGCGAGGAGGCGCGGCTCTCTGCTCGTCGTCGTCGTGTGAAGGGCTGAGCAGGGGCGGTACGGTGAAGGGGTCGGCAGCTCGGGCAGCACCCTTCCTTCTCTCTTTTTTTTTCTCTTTTTTTTTTCTCCGATTTCCATTTTTTCCTCTCTTCTCTTTTTTTTTCCTTTTTCACTCATTTTCTTTCTCTTTTTTTCCTTTTTCACTCATTTTCTTTCTCTTTTTTTTTCAATTTCAGTTTCTTTTTTTCTTCATTTTTTTCTCTCCCTCTCTCTTTTTTCTTTCTTTCTTCTTCTTTCTTTTTTTCTCTTCTTTCTTTTCTTTTTTTTTCCTCTTCTCTTCCTCCCCCCTTCCTCTTCACCGGCTTTTAAATTGTGTTTTTTTTTTCTATTCAAAAAGTGAACCGTCAATAATGCAATTGTCTGGAGCGAGTCCGGTCCGGACCAGAAAATAACTGATACCCCCCTTAGTTATTTTCCGGTGTGATTTTCCGAGAAACTTCGAAACCCGAAAAATACCAACTTAGGCCCGAAAAATCCACGAAAAAATCACGAGCGTGGAAAAACTCTCGGTTTCGAAAAACGACGCCCGATTTACCTTGAATTAATTACCCAAGATTAATTCAACAGTAAATCACGGTAAAAAGACTTTTACAGTCTCGGTAAAAATCAAAAATTTTACCCGGGCTGTTACACTTAATTTCAGTGTTCAAGTGGTCAAGGCTGTTTTTTTTTTAGATAAATTTTTTTATGTCCTGAACTTTTCCGAAATTATTTTTTGGAATTTGGAAATTCATTTTAAAAATAAAATCCGGAAAAAGGAAAAAAGGGAAAATGATTAAACTATTCCAGACAAACGGGCCCACCTTCCACGTGGCGCCTCGTGTCAACCGATGGATAGATTACCAGCTAAAGAAGGTAAAAAGGATGGAATCTTGTGATTCCAAACAAGTTTAGGGACAGAATCTTTGTGAAAAAAATTCAGGAACAAAGTTTGAGATTTTGAAAAAGTTTAAGGACATTAAAAAAGATAGGGACAAAATCTTTGAGAATAAAATTCAAGGACAAGGTTTGAGATTTTGAAAAAGTTTAGGGACATTAAAAAAGATTTATCTCTAGAAAGAAGTATGCTCTATACAATAACCAGACTCACTTCGTGTCCACGACAACTGGCCAAGCAAAATGCTTTTCGATAGACCGCACTAGGTAGTTACCCGAGCGTTGCTGCAGGCAAGGCTATTAAAAAAGAGTTTCCACGTAAACTCGAAATGGTCCTGTAAAAAACGTAACGTAAAATCGTAAGAGCCCACAACATTTAATTTTTAATTTTAATTGGATTCATAAATAGATCAATTCATAAAATTCATCCCACAAATATTGTCTCTCATCAAAATTCAACCTACATATAGATCTTAAATAATATAATTAGAATATAACAACAAACCACATCATTAAAACAACAAATTCAAAGTTAAAATACATATTGTCTAACCAAAATACCAAATAAAAGTACTTTCACTGTGTGATTCAGTATTATTGGATTTTTTCAATATTAGTTAGTTAGTGCTTGTGGTTCCCTTCCCTTTACAAATAAAAATTTATGTGGTAGTGGTATGTAGAGAGAATGCCCCTCTCAGCCGCAGGTGGTGATGGGTGGCCAAATATTAAAAACCCAAAAGCATCATCATAAAAAAAATAATAAAAAAAAGAAAAAGAAAAAGCCCAAAATCTTATTAATTTCCCAAGATACACACCACCACAACACAGTCACTCCCTCGTGTCCCAATTTCTCTTCTCTTTTTTTTTTTTTTGTTGTTGTTGTGTTTCTCGCAAATACACCACCTCTAAATTTATTTATTTATTTTATTAATTAGGAAGGAAACAACCTCGGCTAATTCTCTCTCACCCCCAAAAATACTTGAAAAAATTCAAAATCCCAAAATCCCCTTTCACTATGGCCTTTCACGCTGCTTGCCCAATTACATGGTTAGTAATCTTCCTCTTTCTCAAAGCCCCTCAACCTATTAACACTGAAACCCCTTCCCCGCCTTCCCTATCTCTCTCAAAAACCTTCCTTTCTCTTTTCTTTTCTTTTATTCTTGACAGGCTGCTCACTCATTCTGTTTGGTTGCTTTTCGCCTGTGTTTTCTTGGTGCTTTTCCCCGTGAAAAACCCAAAAGCATCATCATCAAGAAAAAGAAATAGAAAAAGAAAAAGCCCAAAATCTTATTAATTTCCCACAAGATACACAAGAGAACTGAAGATGAAGGAGGAGTAGGCGGCCGGAAGACTTGGAGAAAGAGAAGCCAAAGATGGATGGTGGCGGTGGAGTTGTAGTGCCGGCGCTCGCCGGTGAGGTGAAGGAGGGGGTTGGCAAAGAGGAATTAGGGATTTGGGGTATTTTTTTTTCCCCATATCTGAATAACCCACGACATGAGACACCCAAGTCCTAAATTCCAATTTTGTTTTTTTAACCCACTGAGTAAACTCCGTCAAACTCGGCGAGTTCAACGAGTTTACGAGTCAACTCGCGAGTTTGACCAGATTAAGTGTTTGAATAAGAGTCAACACGAGAAGGCACCCTAAAATCGTAAAAAACGGAAATTTTTACGAGTTGAAACGAGTTTTTAACAACCTTGGCTGCGGGATTCAGGATTTATTATGAATTGATGTAGGAAGGGAAAAAATGATAATTCAAATACTTTTATTTTTTTGACAGAAAAAAGGCATCATTGGTGTTATCATTGCCCCGTCGGTCTAGGCCTCGGTCAATACCGGGACACCGTGGACACCCTCGCCCTGCTACGCGTCATAGTGTCGGAGAGATCCCGGGCTCAACAGCCACCACCCCACAGTGTGGAAGACCATATTCGGCCACATCACACTATTATGGGGCTTGACTGGAAACGCCGGGACTCAAACCCGAGTCCTAAAGATGGCAGGCTAAAAACTTTACCACTGGCCACCACTCCCGGTGGTATAATTCAAATACTTTTAACATAATATACTTACCAAGATGGACAATTCAAGTGATAGCAAATACAAATTAAATAACAAAATTTATGACTATAAAATAGAATAAGATTATAGTCATTTTCAGAAATTATTTGGCCTATTTTTATTACATGAGCTGCTATTAACTGATGATATGCAGTGTACAACAACAATATATTTTAGATATAAAAAGCAAATAAAACAAAATTGTATAAGTGTTCTAATTTTAATGGAATTTGTTAAGAATAATAAGAACAATAAGATACTGTAAAGAAGAAATCAACTCTAAACTATTTATGTTTTATAATTGAGTAAATCGCATATATAGGGTCCGTACTATTTCAAAAATATCATTTGGGGGTCTGTACTATTTTTTGTCCATTTTACGGGTGTATACTCTTATTTTTCGTCCTTTTTAGGAGTGTAGGGCAGTCCACGTCATCAACGGGGCTGCCCGAGACCCCTAAAAGGAACAAAAAAATAAAAAATAATTAGACGACAAAAAAAATAATTAGACAAAGTAAGGATAATTTTGTCAAATAAAAAAAATTAGGCCAATTTGTCACCCTTCCCTGTTTTAGTATATAGTATAATTTTGACAAGGCGGTCGTCCGAACCAGTAATAAGATATCTCCCTGATCGATCAAATATTGCTGCAGGATTTTTCAGTCAAGGAAAAATTTGTAGTTACAAATCCGCAACCGTCAATTACAATTATAATATGTCATACATATGGTGACTTCTGTGATATATCTTGGCAGAAATACATTGCACCACCCCACTAGAAGCATAAGGCAAAGACCGTGCCCTTGAAACTTGAAACAATTGGACCTACTTAGTGGGCTAATAAACCTGGGCTCAACATAAAATTAGGACAAGGACTATGGTTAAACATTAAATATAAATTAATAAAGGTATCGCATGGTTTAATAATGTGGGGAAAGTAATGGATTAAAAATATATAAGGATACTACTTGTATATTTAGTTAGGATACCACTTGTTGGGTTAATAATCGAGACCTAATTCTATGCTTAATAATATTAGGCTAAAATTAATAAAAGCTATTATTATTATTATTATTATTATTATTATTATTATTAAAAGCTAACAAGCTCTTAAGTTTTAAGTTCAGTAACGGTTGTAAAATTTATTCTTTTAATTTTTTGAAAACTGTCTTTCAATACAAAATATCCAAACGGATTTTCAGTATTTTGAACACTCTCAAAACACTTCTCTGTTCTGAATCTTCAGATCTTAAAGAACTAAAAACACAAAATTCTCCAAAACACACACTAATATACCGGTTTCCTTTGTGAGGTGGTTCTTTGTATTTGACTAAAAGGTTAGGGGGTAAAATGCATTCAACCCCAAGTGTAACACTGGTGCACCTGCATTGATTGGTTTGAAAAAGTTAAAACTTTAAAAGAGGGTTAATAACGTCATTTTGTGACCAAACAATGGGAAAGTGGAGTGTGAATATTAATTAGGGGAGTGTAAATATGGGTTCCCATATGTATGATGTGCTGGCATAAACTTCCTAATCTAATTCAAAAAGATTAAGTCCATACCACAATAGAAGGCATTGCGGTGTCCCTTAGCCTTTTGATGTTTTGCATTTTCTGTACCATGGATGATGGCTTTTCAATAGCATAGCATGCTGAACTAACAGATGGTGCACGGTGATGTCTAGCAAACCCACCACCAATTTCTTTCAAACTTAGCCCACGAACCTGATCAGCACGCATATGAGGCCATCGCATGTGAGCAGGAGGAAGGCTTGTTCAACTTTTGATGCATCCATATCAGCTGTGGAAGATAATGGTGCCAGAATGAGAGATAAAAATTTATTTTTACTTGACAAATGCAATAAAGAACATGAGGCAGCTTATGGAGTGAGAAAAGATTCTGCACAGTTTAAAAAATCACTCCAAGCATATCCATTAAGTGACCATATTTAAGACAAAGACTAAAGACCCATGTTAAATATCAAGGACTTAACCTTCAATAAATGTCACCTACAGCTCAAAAGTGAAAATGAACCCGGGCCCAGCAGGGTAGGAACATGAGCTGCATTTGGAAAATGTCCGCCAATCATGCCTGGTGATGGAGAGGTTGTTCTAAGCAACAACTGCTTCCAAAGTTTGACTAAGTGATTCTTCTCGATACGTGGGTACCTAGATAGTACATGTGATGATTAATTGATAATCATCAAACAAAGTACCACAATGATAAAGCAAAATCTGCAAAGAGAAAGACAGAGAAAGAAATAATCCATATAGCATAGTTCTGAACCAAATTGTCATAGTTTAATGGGGAAGATCGTTCCCATAGCTATATAGGTGCTCCACTTCTGGAATACCAAGTGTGATACCGCCTGGGTAGAAGTTGATGTTCAAGGAATTCACTCCAAAGCTGTCCATATGTCCGATGGCATGGCCCAGCTGAAAGGAAATGCATAATTAGAAAATAAACTTCTCTTAGCTCAACATCCAAATCAGGCTGCAACGTATCGCTTGTTTCTGGCGCTGCAAGTTGAGCATTCTCTTGCACCTTTTTGGAAAGGCCCATAAGCTTCATACCAACAGAAGGTGCATCACTCAAAGGAATGCACTTCCGGAGAGCCATACTTCCTGTGTCCAAAAAGCACCAAAAATAATATTTAAAAAGCAAGTAGATTGGCTTCAGAAACAAAAACATGCTTAAACTATTAAGCATACACTACTTTGAAGAACAATAAACCAATGAAGCAAGGTATACGCATATAAATTTAACTTCGTCTAAACTACCACCCTCACCTCACCATTTTTTTTAACCAAAATAACACTGGTAAAAGACCCACCGTCCAATTTGAATAATTCACCTCTCCATGAGTATCAAACGTACCAAAAACACAATGGTACTGAACCTAATAAGGTAAGTGACTTCTAACTATCAATATCAGTTTTGACACTATTCATCCTGAACCCATTATGTTCTGAGAAACTCGCAAACCATAAAAGTTACATGCAACATATAAAAAACTACAGTACACAACTGCTTCTTGCCAGTGAACCATGAGTTTTACCACGTACAGCACCAATTGGCGGGACTTCAACAACCAACCTTCACTCCATTTAACAACTGTTGACTCAACCTCAAGTCACTGTGTATAATAAAATAATATACATCAGGGTCATTCTATTGTGCTCCATGAGTATGGTACTTACCATAATTATATTTTTATTAATTATATTTTATATAATATTAATTTGAAGAATTTAAATAATAATAAATACTTTTCTTGGTTAAGAATATTTTTATTTCCATTTTAAATAAAAATTTAAATTTATAATACTTTCCTTAGTTAAGAATACCTGTATTTCCATTTTAATTGAAAATTGGTACGAATTGGGGTAGACCTATTTATTTTACGATCGACCCAATAATTATTAATAGGTCAACCCATTAAAATCACAGGACTGTTGAATAATTATTAATAGATCAATACGTTAAAATTGGTAGGTCAACCTATTAGCTAGCGAATACAATTTTTTTTATTGCGTAGAGGTTGACCTGTCAAATTTACAGGTCGACCTCTCAATAGTTGAATGATTATTAGTAAATCCACCCCTTAAATTTGAGTCGTCAACGTGTTAGCTAGCAGACATAATTTTTTTAAAACATTATTTTTAGAGGAGGTCAACCTATAAAATTTCCTGGTGGACCTATTAGCTGGAAAACACTTTCTTTTAAGGAGGAGGACAAGAAGTCTGTCTTGTATTTATGGAGGCTTTACTTGTTGTTAACAAGTTAACCTATCATTATTCCATAATATGTAATGTTCATGCATAAAATTATTTAAAATATTATCTAAATAAATTATATTTTTATAATATCAATTTATAATCCAACGAAGCAAAATATAATTCCACAAATTCATAAGGTGACATATATTAATATGTAAAGGTATTTTGATGGTGTTCAGTATTTTTTAAAATTGTTCTTCAAAAGTTTAAATTAGTACAATTTACAAGTATGTCTGTAACGACCCGGGTAAAATTTTCGTGAGTTTTACCATGTTGTTTTGACTTTTACGGTGGTTAATAAAATTTTTTTTGCAGTTAATCAATAATTTTACCAATCCGAGTCAATTTTCATTATTTTTACTACTCTCAAAATTATAGTGATTATTATTTTTTTATTATTATCATTGTTACCATTATTATTATTATTAATTTCTAATCAAACATTAATTGTAATATTATTATATTATTTTGCTATGATAATTATGTTGCAATAATTTACTAATTATAATTTAGAAAGAAATTTCATCTTTTATTTCCATGATATTCAATAAATTAATCTTTGGTTATTTATTTTGAAATTTTATAAAAGAATAATTGTTAAATTATGTTTATGTTTTACAAAGGTTAAGTTATTGTCAAAACACAAGTTTTAGTGTAGTTTCGATCGATACGACATAGTTTTGGTGAAACCAAAACATAAAACGCAAGAGGTGCTGCGTTTTGACCAAGGGCTTGTAGGCTGTTGACTGTGGCTTGTGGACGTCCAAAACGACGTCGTTTTGATGTCGGCAAGGCACCAATAATTTGCCCGACAACACGTCGTTTTGTGCCCCCACTCTCTTTCTTTTTCCTTTGTTTTCTTCTTTTTCCTCCCCCTTCTTTCTTTTCTTCCACCGATTTCTTCTTCAGCCGCCGGGCCCCCATTTTTCTTCTCTATTCTTCCTTGTTTTCTTCCCCTTTTCTCTTCTTTATTTTCTCCACCTCTACCCGATTCCTCACGCCACCATCTCTCTCCCGCCTTCATCATTTCCTCTCTCCCAAAACCTTCATTCTTCTCCTCACTCCTTGCCCCTATTTTTCTCCCCTCGCCGCCACCACCATCATCTCCTTCCTCCTCCTCACGTCGCCTTCCCTCCAGTACCGCTGCAGCTGGACGCAGCCGCTGTCAAGCCGTCGCCGCTGCAACGAACGACCCCTTTCCCCACAATCACAAACCTCTTCCCTCCACTGCTTGTAACGAACCGGGTAAAATTTTCGTGATTTTTACCAAACTGTTTTGACTTTTACGGTGGTTAATAAAATTTTATCGCGGTTAATCGAGAATTTTATCAATCCGAGTCAATTTTTACTATCTTTACTATTATTTTTACTACTCACGAAATTATTATTATTGTTACTATTGTTGCCATCATTATTATTATTTTCTTAATCAATATTAATAGTAATATTATCATTATTTTGCTAAGGTATATATGTTGCGATAATTTACCAAATATAATTTGAAAAGAAAAATTCATCTTTGGACTTTATTTTGAAGTTTAAAGAATTTAAATAAACTGTTAATAATGCGTATGTTTTACAAAGATTGAGTTAAAATGTTAAACACAAGGTTTAATGTAGTTTCGACCGATACGCGTTTCGGAGTAACCGAGCCTTGGAATTTAATTCTGAGGGTTACTCGGGATTTTTGAGCATCCTTTACAGCTTACCGACCTAGGTTTTCAATTCCGAGACTTGGAGGACGCTCAGGGGCATTAATCAGATTTTTCGAGCTCAAGTTGTATTTTCGGACTCGGGCTGCGATCACGTTATTCCGACACAAAAATCCGAACCGGCCAATCGTGGCTTGCCACGTGGCCACTTACCTTTCTTTTCCTTTCTTTTTCTCTTTCCTTTTCTTCTTCTCTCCCTCTTTTTCCTCCCGCCGCCCACGTTTTCTTCTTTTCTTTCCCGTTTTTCTTCAACCGGTCCCTACTCCCTTCTTTTCTTCTTTTCTTCCCTGTCTTTTTCTTTCCATTTTCTTCTTTATTTTCTTCTCCCTGTACCCGATTCCTCACACCTCTCTCTCTCATTCCCTACCATCACCATCTTTTCTTCTCCCTTCTCTTTTCTTCTCCTTCCCTTCCCCGCTGCTGCTACCCGAGATCACCACCACAACCTGCACGCCTGCAACCGCCACCACCACCTCTCTGCCTCCTTCCCTCTAGCCTTCTTCCTTGCTCCGCCTCGCTCCCCGTCGCTACAGGCCGGCGAACCCAGCCGCGGCCGTCGACCAGACAAGGAGACCCGCCGAGTCCTCCCCGATCTATTGCTGTCGATAGCCACCCACCGCCGCCATCTCTCTCCTCTCCTCTCTTTCGATCCGCCGCCTCGGATCAACGCCACCACCGCACGCAGCCTCGCCTTCCCGCCTGCACGCCACCCTCCTCCACCTCTGGTCGCGCTTGCTTCCCCTCATAGCGCCACCGCCTTCCTCCTCTGCTGTTGCAGTAACCGGAAGACGCCGCCACCAGAGGACCGAGATTGAATCGCCACCGTCCCCATGTTCGATTTCCTCTCCTCACCCGTCGCTGCTTCGCCGTGCTTTGCCCGACGCTGCCTCCTTCTCCCCTCGAGCCTCCACCTTGCCCAGGAGACGATCTCCCCTCTCTCCTCTCTGCTCGCCACCAGAGGGGTAAGTGATGCTGCTGATTAAGCTTACCTCTTTTCTATGATTGATTCGTTGATGTCACTAATCGGGTCAATTGTTGGATGTGGCCTTGTGTGCTGGGTCGGGGGTGTTTGTGTTGTTGAAGGTTGGATGGCGTTGGTAACTTCCGGCGATTTGGTGTGAGTTGATGAAGGTGAATAGGCGATGATAGTTGTCGTAGTGTAGTTGACGATCTGCTCATGGTTATTTGTACGTGATGGACAGTGTGGGGGATTTCTGTTTGGGAACATTCTGCTATGAACAGTACTTTGGCCGGACTCCGGCGAGTTTTCGGCAGTCTCGAGTATTTTCCGGCATGGTCTCGGGTATCTTCCCACGAGACAGAACCATTAACGGAATACCTTGGTAATTCCTTGGACTCGTTTTAACTTCCATGAGCTCGGGTTTGGGCTCGGTGCACAAACGGACTCGGAAACGGGCCGACGTGCGGAGGCCCATGATACTTGTGGCGTATGCTTTTGACGGACATAAAAACGGACCCAAAGGACATAAAATATGATAATGGTTAATGAGTTAATTCATGGATTAAAAATGATATCAATTTGGATTTAATTACGTACAAGTTTATGAATATATATATGTATATACATATACATATATGTATATATATATATATGTATATATATCCGAATGGAATTTATTTTATGGCCATATTATGTTTTATCATTACTATACTTTTAGAATAAACCGGACGTACGTTGTTTATTTTGTATTATTGGTTTGTCGAAATATTGCATATCTATATTATTATCATAATATTGGTTATATTATTTTTAGCTAGTGATTCTACATTAATCAGTTACAATAATGTATGAAGTTCATTCTATTTAAATATTAAATATTTGCTATATTACTTAATGAGCTATATTATTACTATTACTTTTAACTCTACTGTGTTTATTTTTATTCTTTTGGTTAAAATAATATTAGACCTCTACCTTATTTACAGATTTTATTCTTGTGTATATATATATATATATATATACGTATATCGTATTACGGTTATTTTCAGTGGCTAAATAATATTGGGTTATAAATTGATTTGATTATCGATTATAGTTTTATAAAAATATACTTATTTATGTTTTACCTAAAATATAGATATATAAAAATATATGTTCTTGCCACAAACGACTACAAGGCCGAGGTGTCGGCATGGACGCTCGGTTCAGTTTTGATTTAAAATCAAGTATGTTTTGATATATTGGCTGGATATACTTAATCAGTTAATTGCCACCAAGTCGGATGAACTGTTTGGTAATAAGATAATTGTGGAGATAATGAAATGAACAGATAAGCCGTCTAAATACCGTTAAACCGACATCATGCATAATCATTCTGTTTGGGCATTATAAGTGGTTATTGTGTTCCTATATATACATACAGGGTAACGAGGCTTAACCAGATGTCGGCTTCCGAGGAGTATCAGGTGAGGTTGCATATACGTCATTCCACCCGTGATAGCTGGGATGGTTGGTCTTGGAACTACATAGGTTCCATTGCATTTTATGGTTTATTGTTGTTGATATCTTTGTGATATTTGTTGTGAAGATTTGCACGTTGCTGAGATTACTTTGATGGGCTGTGATATGATATGTTCGTTTGCGTGATGACTCATGATCATACCCTGGGAGGTTGTCAGTCCTAAGTTTAGTCGGTTGACCGTGGACGGCATAGGTTGCCGATTTGCGGGTGTTAGTTATTGTCGTTGGTCGTGAGTAGTCTATTGTTGTTGGCATCAGTTGCCAGTTGTCCTATGTTAGTTGTCGGTTTCTTTTGATAATTTTCAGATGAGTACCTCTTGTCGTTTTTGAATGGATATTGAGATATGTTGGTTGTCGGCTATGGTCGACGGTTGGATGAATGTTATATCTAAGGGTATGTCGATACCTAGAGATCGAGCTTAGTGAGAATTGTTGTTGTGGTTACGAGTTGTTGTGGTGACTGCTGATGCCGTGTTGTGTTGTGATTCTACCCGTGGACCGATTTGTGATATTGATTGGGTATGGTCCGTGCAGGTTGCCGGCTACCTGGTGAGCGAGGCTCACGAGAATTTGAATTTGTTTTGGTACCGGGTTAGATGATCGACAAGCACAGTAAAGGTATGTTATCATACGATGAGGTTCCTCTGTTGAGTATAGTCTGTCAGGACTAGAGTATGTGTTGTATAGACTGGGTCGGTTACCCAATATGTAGTTGAGTTGAGGTGTCCTGGTCGGGCACTAGAGTATTGTACAGTCTGTAAGGTGTTGGGTGGTCAGTGCATTGCATAGTCGATAGGGTGGACATTTGCATAGTCTGCATTGATCTTTTTGACTATTTTGTTATTTGATCTGATTACGACACATATGATGTATTGGTATGCTCTTGTTTGTTACCTTGCTTTACGTTGTTCATCATGGGTTATGTGTCGGTGATATTATGAAGAATCTCACCCCTCATCTGCCCTATCGGCAGGCTACGTTGTTCTTTGTGCAGGTATGCATCATGGCAGGCTGCGGCTTCTCCTCTGACGGATTTGGATCCATAGTTTTGCATCGAGTTGATTCTTGCTTATGCTGTGATTATTAAAATTGCTTCCGCTATGCTATTAATGTTATTGTACCCAAGGTCGGGTGATTGTTGTTATCATTGGGCCATTGGGCCGGTTTCCTTTTGTATTTATTGTATGTGCCACGTGTCGGCACAGTTGTTCGGTAATTACTGTTTGATGAGTAAATTTGGGTCGGGGTGTTTCATTTTGGTAGCGGAGCGGGCGGTAGGTCCTTGGGTGTTTGTTGTGCTTGTTTGTTGTGCATAGCTCGCTCCGGATGATTATCATAATTGCATGCATATTCATATGGCTAGTGCATAATGGATTGAGTCGAGGGACGCCAGCCTGCTGTAGAACATTTGCATGTGAGTATTCTTTCTCATAGATACATTTGGACGACAAGTTACCCATATTTCAATACCTTACAATGCTGTTGTTTTGTTGATCTGGAGTTTTGGAAAGATAAGTTTATAAAGGATGAGTTTTGATAAAATGACATTTACAGCTTAAGCTGTGGGTTAAATATGTTTATAAGGTGTAACGGTTGTCTTGGGAAGTTTTATTTAACTATTATGATTTGATGATGGAACGTTTTAAAGATTTTATTATAAAGTCCAAACTTGATCGTTGACCGGGAAGAACAGTGAGATTAAGGGACCTTGAGAGGGCAAGAAGTCTACCTTGTTGTACCTGTGCATCGGAAGTTTCGACAGAACAAGTAAGATTTGATTTTGGGTTTTGGTTGTTATATCTTTAAGTGATGATATGATACTATGTGACCTTGAGGAAGTGGGAAATGATGATTTTTGAGTACTGCTTTGTTTATGACATGATAAATTGATGACTTTTGGGGTACTGCTTTGTTTATAATGTTACAATTTGAGTTGAGGATTGGATTGATATTCTTGGAAAATTCTATGATTTTTGAGGTGATGCAATTTTCTTTTTAAGAAATGGGTTGATGATTTGAAATTTTTTAGATACTAAAGTTGTTTGTGATGTGATGACTTGATTAGAAGAATGGATTAATGATCATGGAATTCTTGATGTCAGAAGTGATTAATTCTTTTAAAAAAAAAAGAGGGTTCGATGATTTGATGATTTTGGTGATTCAATCTTTTAAAAAAAAGTTTGATGATCAGATGATTTGAGGGATTATTTAAAGAGCTATAATCGAAGTTACGATCTTTGCTAGCTTCGGTGGATTTAGAAGAGAAATATTATTTGATGGATGATTATGCTAGTGATAAATTTTGGAGTATTGATCAACAGGTTTTGGGAGATGCAATATAAAAAAAATATATATTATTTGATGGATAGTATGTAATAAATTTTGAGGTAATGATCGATGGTTCGGGGGTTATAATCTGGAAAATTTATTTGGGAGAATTTATTTATGATTGATGGGAGATAATTTGGAGTTCACAGATTTGACGAATTGTGGAATGATTGATGATCATGATAACCATATGTATTAAGGATTCTGGGTTGTTGGATTATGGTGTGAATTTCGAGGACGAAATTCCTTTAAGGAGGGTAGAATGTAACGACCCGGGTAAAATTTTTGTGATTTTTACCAAGCTGTTTTGACTTTTACGGTGGTTAATAAAATTTTGTCGTGGTTAATCGAGAATTTTATCAATCCAAGTCAATTTTTACTATCTTTACTATTATTTTTACTACTCACGAAATTATTATTATTGTTACTATTGTTGCCATCATTATTATTATTTTCTCAATCAATATTATTAGTAATATTATCATTATTTTGCTAAGATATTTATGTTGCGATAATTTACCAAATATAATTTGAAAAGGAAAATTCATCTTTGGACTTTATTTTGAATTTTAAAAAATTTAAATAAACTGTTAATAACGCGTATGTTTTACAAAGATTGAGTTAAAATGTTAAACACAAGGTTTAATGTAGTTTCGACCGATACGCGTTTCGGAGTATCTTCGTTAACCGAGCCTTGGAATTTAATTCTGAGGGTTACTCGAGATTTCCGAGCATCCTTTACAGCTTACCGAGCCTCGGTTTTCAATTCCGAGACTTGGACGACATTCAGGGGTATTAATCGTATTTTTCGAGCTCAAGTTGTATTTTCGGACTCGGGACGGAAAGACGAGAGTACCCCTGCGATCATGTTATTCCGACACGAAAATCCGAACCGGCCAATCGTGGCTTGCCACGTGGCCACTTACCTTTCTTTTCCTTTCTTCCTTTCTTTTTCTCTTTCATTTTCTTCTTCTCTCCCTCTTTTTTCTCCCGCCGCCCACGTTTTCTTCTTTTATTTCCCGTTTTTCTTCAACCGGTCCCTACTCCTTTCTTTTCTACTTTTCTTCCTTGTCTTTTTCTTTCCATTTTCTTCTTTATTTTCTTCTCCCTGTACCCGATTCCACACAGCTCTCTCTCTCTTTCCCTACCATCACCATCTTTTCTTCTCCCTTCTCTTTTCTTCTCCTTCCCTTCCCCGCTGCTGCTACCCGAGATCACCACCAAGACCTGCACACCTGCAACCGCCACCACCACCTCTCTGCCTCCTTCCCTCTAGCCTTCTTCCTTGCTCCGCCTCGCTCCCCGTCGCTACAGGCCGGCGAACCCAGCCGCGCAGTCGACCAGACAAGGAGACCCGTCGAGTCCTCCCCGATCTGTTGCTGTCGACAGCCACACACCGCCGCCGTCTCTCTCCTCTCCTCTCTTTCGATTCGCCGCCTCGGATCGATGCCACCACCGCACGCAGCCTCGCCTTCCCGCCTGCACGCCACCCTCCTCCACCTCTGGTCGCGCTTGCTTTCCCTCACAGCGCCGCCGCCTTCCTCCTCTGTTGTTGCAATAACCGGAAGACGCCGCCACCAGAGGACCGAGCTTGAATCGCCACCGTCCCCAGGTTCGATTTCCTCTCCTCATCCATCGCTGCTTCGCCGTGCTCTGCCCGACGCTGCCTCCTTCTCCCCTCGAGCCTCCACCGTGCCCAGGAGACGATCTCCTCTCTCTCCTCTCTGCTCGCCACCAGAGGGGTAAGTGATGCTGCTGATTAAGCTTACCTCTTTTCTATGATTGATTCGTTGATGTTGCTAATCGGGTCAATTGTTGGATGTGGCCTTGTGTGCTGGGTCGGGGTTGTTTGTGTTGTTGAAGGTTGGATGGCGTTGGTAACTTCCGGCGATTTGGTGTGAGTTGATGATGGTGAATAGGCGATGATAGTTGTCGTGGTGTAGTTGACGATCTGCTCATGGTTATTTGTACGTGATGGACAGTGTGGGGGATTTCTGTTTGGGAACATTCTGTTGTGAACAGTACTTTGGCCGATTCCGGCGAGTTTCCGGCAGTCTCGGGTATTTTCTGGCGAGGTCTCGGGTATCTTCCCACGAGACAGAACCGTTAACGGAATACCTTGGTAATTCCTTGGACTCGTTTTAACTTCCATGAGCTCGGGTTTGGGCTCGGTGCACAAACGGACTCGGAAACGGGCCGACATGCGGAGGCCCATGATACATGTGACATATGCTTTTGACGGACATAAAAGCGGACCCAAAGGATGTAAAATATGGTAATGGTTAATGAGTTAATTTATGGATTAAAAATGATATCAATTTGGATTTAATTATGTACAAGTTTATGAATATATATATATATATATATCCGAATGAAATTTATTTTATGGCCATATTATGTTTTATCATTACTATACTTTTAGAATAAACCGGACGTACGTTGTTTATTTTGTATTATTGGTTTGTCGAAATATTGCATATCTATATTATTATCATAATATTGGTTATATTATTTGCAGTTAGTGATTCTACATTAATCAGTTACAATAATGTATGAATTTCATTCTATTTAAATATTAAATATCTATTATATTACTTAATGAGCTATATTATTACTATTACTTTTAATTCTACTATGTTTATTTTTATTTTTTTGGTTAAAATAATATTAGACCTATACCTTATTTACAGATTTTATTCTTGTATATATATATATATATATATATACGTATATCGTATTACGGTTATTTTCAGTGGCTAAATAATATTGGGTTATAACTTGATTTGATTATCGATTATAGTTTTATAAAAATATACTTATTTATGTTTTACCTAAAATATAGATATATAAAAATATATGTTCTTGCCACAAACGACTACAAGGCCGAGGTGTCTGCATGGACGCTCGGTTCAGTTTTGATTTAAAATCAAGTATGTTTTGATATATTGGCTGGATATACTTAATCAGTTAATTGCCACCAAGTCGGATGAACTGTTTGGTAATAAGATAATTGTGGAGATAATGAAATGAACAGATAAGCCGTCTAAATACTGAAAAACCGACATCACGCATAATCATTCTGTTTGGGCATTATAAGTGATTATTGTGTTCCTATATATACATACAGGGTAACGAGGCTTAACCAGATGTTGGCTTTCGAGAAGTACCAGGTGAGGTTGCATATACGTCATTCCACCCGTGATAGCCGGGATGGTTGGTCTTGGAACTACATAGGTTCCATTGCATTTTATGGTTTATTGTTGTTGATATCTTTGTGATATTTGTTGTGAAGATTTGCACGTTGCTGAGATTGCTTTGATGGGCTGTGATATGATATGTTCGTTTGCGTGATGACTCATGATCATACCCTGGGAGGTTGTCAGTCCTCTGTTTAGTCGGTTGACTGTGGACGGCATAGGTTGTCAGTTTGTGGGTGTTAGTTGTTGTCGTTGGTCGTGAGTAGTCTACTGTTGTTGGCATCGGTTGCCAGTTGTTCTATGTTAGTTGTCGGTTTCTTTTGAAAATTATCAGATGAGTACCTCTTGTCGTTTTTGAATGAATATTGAGATATGTTGGTTGTCGGCTATGGTCGACGGTTGGATGAATGTTATATCTAAGGGTATGAGTTGTTGTGGTGATTGCTGATGCCGTGTTGTGTTGTGATTCTACTCGGGGACCAATTTGTGATATTGATTGGGTATGGTCCGTGCAGGTTGCCGGCTACCCGGTGAGCGAGGCTCACGAGATTTTGAGTTTGTTTTGGTACCGGGTTAGATGATCGGCAAGCACAGTAAAGGTATGTTATCATACGATGAGGAACCTCTGTTGAGTATAGTCTGTCAGGACTAGAGTATGTGTTGTATAGACTGGGTCGGTTACCCAATATGTAGTTGAGTTGAGGTGTCCTGGTCGGGCACTAGAGTATTGTACAGTCTGTGAGGTGTTGGGTGGTCAGTGCATTGCATCGCATTGTTCTTTTTGACTATTTTGTTATTTGATCTGATTACGGAGAATCTCACCCCTCACCTGCCCCATCGGCAGGCTACGTTGTTCTTTGTGTAGGTATGCGTCACGGCATGCTGCGGCATCTCCTCTGACGGATCTGGATCCATAGTTTTGCATCGAGTCGATTCATGCTTATGCTGTGATTATTAAAATTGCTTCCGCTGTGCTATTAATGTTATTGTACCCGAGGTCGGGTGATTGTTGTTATCATTGGGCCATTGGGCTGGTTTCCTATTGTATTTACTATATGTGCCACGTGTCGGCACTGTTGTTCGGTAATTACTATTTGATGAGTAAATTTGGGTCGGGGTGTTTTATTTTGGTAGCGGAGCGGGCGGTAGGCCCTTGGGTGTTTGTTATGCTTGTTTGTTGTGCATAGCTCGCTCCGGATGATTATCATAATTGCATGCATATTCATATGGTTAGTGCATAATGGATCCAGTCGAGGGACGCCAGCCTGCTGCAGAACATTTGCATGTGAGTATTCTTTCTCATAGATACATTTGGACGACAAGTTACCCATATTTCAATACCTTACAATGCTGTTGTTTTGTTGATCTGAAGTTTCGGAAAAATAAGTTTATAAAGGATGAGTTTTGATAAAATGACATTTACAGCTTAAGCTGTGGGTTAAATATGTTTATAAGTTGTAACGGTTGTCTTGGGAAGTTTTATTTAACTATTATGATTTGATGATGGAACGTTTTAAAGATTTTATTATAAAGTCCAAACTTGATCGTTGCCCGGGAAGAACAGTGAGATTAAGGGACCTTGAGAGGGCAAGAAGTCTACCTTGTTGTACCTGTGCATCGGAAGTTTCGACAGAACAAGTAAGATTTGATTTTGGGTTTTGGTTGTTATATCTTTAAGTGATGATATGATACTATGTGACCTTGAGGAAGTGGGAAATGATGATTTTTGAGTACTGCTTTGTTTATGATGTGATAAATTGATGACTTTTGGGGTACTGCTTTGTTTATGATGTGACAATTTGAGTTGAGGATTGGATTGATATTCTTGGAAAATTCTATGATTTTTGAGGTGATGCAATTTTCTTTTTAAGAAATGGGTTGATGATTTGAAATTTTTTCGATACTAAAGTTGTTTGTGATGTGATGACTTGATTGGAAGAATGGATTAATGATCATGGAATTCTTGATGTCAGAAGTGATTAATTCTTTTTTTTTAAAAAAAGAGGGTTCGATGATTTGATGAATTTGGTGATTCAATCTTTTAAAAAAAAGTTTGATGATCAGATGATTTGAGGGATTATTTAAAGAGCTATAATCTAAGTTACGATCTTTGCTAGTTTCGGTGGATTTAGAAGAGAAATATTATTTGATGGATGATTATACTAGTGATAAATTTTGGAGTATTGATCAACTTGTTTTGGGAGTTGTAATATAAAAAAAATATATATTATTTGATGGATAGTATGTAATAAATTTTGAGGTAATGATCGACGTGGTTCGGGGGTTATAATCTAGAAAATTTATTTGGGAGAATTTATTTATGATTGATGGGAGATAATTTGGAGTTCACAGATTTGACGAATTGTGGAATGATTGATGATCATGATAACCGTATGTATTAAGGATTTTGGGTTGTTGGATTACGATGTGAATTTCGAGGACGAAATTCCTTTAAGGAGGGTAGAATGTAACGACTCGGGTAAAATTTTTGTGATTTTTACCAAGCTGTTTTGACTTTTACGGTGGTTAATAAAACTTTATCGTGGTTAATCGAGAATTTTGTCAATTCGAGTCAATTTTTACTATCTTTACTATTATTTTTACTACTCACGAAATTATTATTATTGTTACTATTGTTGCCATTATTATTATTATTTTCTCAATCAATATTAATAGTAATATTATCATTATTTTGCTAAGATATTTATGTTGCGATAATTTACCAAATATAATTTGAAAAGGAAAATTCATCTTTGGACTTTATTTTGAATTTTAAAGAATTTAAATAAACTGTTAATAATGCATATGTTTTACAAAGATTGAGTTAAAATATTAAACACAAGGTTTAATGTAGTTTCGACCGATACGCGTTTCGGAGTATCTTCGTTAACCGAGCCTTGGAATTTAATTCTGAGGGTTACTCGGGATTTCCGAGCATCCTTTACACCTTACTGAGCCTCGGTTTTCAATTCCGAGACTTGGACGACGCTCAGGGGTATTAATCGAATTTTCTGAGCTCAAGTTGTATTTTCGGACTCGGGACGGAAAGACGAGAGTACCCCTGCGATCACGTTATTCCGACACGAAAATCCAAACCGGCTAATCGTGGCTTGCCACGTGGTCACTTACCTTTCTTTTTCTCTTTCCTTTTCTTCTTCTCTCCCTCTTTTTCCTCCCGCCGCCCACGTTTTCTTCTTTTCTTTCCCGTTTTTCTTCAACCGGTCCCTACTCCTTTCTTTTCTTCTTTTCTTCTTTTCTTCGCTGTCTTTTTCTTTCCATTTTCATCTTTATTTTCTTCTCCCTATACCCGATTCCTGACACCTCTCTCTCTTTCCTTACCATCACCATCTTTTCTTCTCCCGTCTCTTTTCTTCTCCTTTCCTTCCCTGCTACTGCGACCCGAGATCACCACCACGACCTGCAAACCTGCAACCGCCACCACCACCTCTCTGCCTCCTTCCCTCTAGCATTCTACCTTGCTCTGCCTCGCTCCCCGTCGCTACAGGTCGGCGAACCAAGCCGCGCCGTCGACCAGACAAGGAGACCCGCCGAGTCCTCCCCGATATGTTGCTGTCGACAGCCACACACCGCCATTGTCTCTCTCCTCTCCTCTCTTTCGATCCGCCGCCTCGGATCGACGCAACCACCGCACGCAGCCTCGCCTTCCCGCCTGCACGCCACCCTCCTTCACCTCTGGTCGCGCTTGCTTCCCCTCACAGCGCCGTCGTCATCCTCCTCTGCTGTTGCAGTAACCGGAAGACGCCGCCACCAGAGGACCGAGCTTGAATCGCCACCGTCCCCATGTTCGATTTCCTCTCCTCGTCCATCGCTGCTTCGCGACGCTGCCTCCATCTCTCCTCGAGCCTCCACCATGCCCAAGAGACGATCTCCCCTCTCTCCTCTCTGCTCGCCACCAAAGGGGTAAGTGATGCTGCTGATTAAGCTTACCTCTTTTCTATGATTGATACGTTGATGTTGCTAATCGGGTCAATTGTTGGATGTGGCCTTGTGTGCTGGGTCGGGGGTGTATGTGTTGTTGAAGGTTGGATGGCGTTGGTAACTTCCGGTGATTTGGTGTGAGTTGATGATGGTGAATAGGCGATGATTGTAACGTCCCGGTTTGTCGACTGTCACTACAGACCAACACGGGACCTTTCCAACAAGCTTTGTCCTCACTCGCACGTTTTCGGGAAAAACTTCCCAGGAGGTCACCCATCCTAGAATTTCTCCAAGTCAAGCACGTTTAACTTTAGAGTTCTTCTGGAATGAGCGCCGAAAAGGTAGGTGCACCTTGTTGATATAGTTAGTACCCATCAAACCGTTTAAGCTATTCTCGATTGTGCAGTCCCACACCTGTACAACCTCGTAATTACTTCATTTGAGCTATTCTTAATTATATAGTCCCATACCCGTATAATTACGAAATCGCCCCAACTGTGCAGCCCCATCCCTACACAGTCTCAGGATCTCTCCTATTCCGGTGTGGATTCGGTTCATTCCTATGCCCCTCCTTCTAGAAGCCTGCCAGAAGCCGCTCCTTGTCCATGCTCATCCCGGCACCGGCATACACTTCCCGCCCTCATAGACCCCGGGTGTCACAGGCCCACCAGCTTTTGCTAGGTTCGTCCCCGAACCCTGCACCGTACTAGGGGAGTTCTGGAGCTCCGCTACCAACTGTAACGTCCCGGTTTGTCGACTGTCACTACAGACCAACACGGGACCTTTCCAACATGCTTTGTCCTCACTCGCACGTTTCCGGGAAAAACTTCCCAGGAGGTCACCCATCCTAGAATTTCTCCAAGTCAAGCACGTTTAACTTTAGAGTTCTTCTGGAATGAGTGCCGAAAAGGTAGGTGCACCTTGTTGATATAGTTAGTACCCATCAAACCGTTTAAGCTATTCTCGATTGTGCAGTCCCACACCTGTACAACCTCGAAATCACTTCATTTGAGCTATTCTTAATTATACAGTCCCATACCCGTATAATTACGAAATTGCCCCAACTGTGCAGCCCCATCCCTACACAGTCTCAGGATCTCTCCTATTCCGGTGTGGATTCGGTTCATTCCCTACACAGTCTCAGAAAAGGCGCCTTTTCTGTGAAGGCCCTCTCCCCGAGGGACCCACCATATTCAGTAATTGTTACATCACTCCCTCCGCCCGATTAAATCCTTTACCATGCTGCAGCACTAGGGATTCGAACTCGGGACGTGATGCTTTTTATCCCCCTCAAGGAGAGCACCTTCACCAACTCATCTGCAGATGAATTGGTGAAGGTGCTCTCCTTGAGGGGGATAAAAAGCATCACGTCCCGAGTTCGAATCCCTAATACTGCAGCATGATAAAGGATTTAATCGGGCGGAGGGAGTGATGTAACAATACCTGAATATGGTGGGTCCCTCGGGGAGAGGGCCTTCACAATGATAGTTGTCGTGGTGTAGTTGACGATCTGCTCATGATTATTTGTACGTGATGGACAGTGTGGGGGATTTCTGTTTGGGAACATTTTGCTGTGAACAGTACTTTGGCCAGATTTCGACGAGTTTTTGGCAGTCTCGGGTATTTTCCGGCGAGGTCTCGGGTATCTTCCCACCCATGAGCTCGGAAACGGACCGACATGCGGAGGCCCATGATACCTGTGACGGACATAAAAGCGGACCCAAAGGACGTAAAATATGATAATGGTTAATGAGTTAATTTATGGATTAAAAATGATATCAATTTGGATTTAATTATGTACTTGTTTATGAATATATATATATCCGAATGGAATTTATTTTATGGCCATATTATGTTTTATCATTACTATACTTTTAGAATAAACCGGACGTACGTTGTTTATTTTGTATTATTGGTTTGTCGAAATATTGCATATCTATATTGATCATACCCTGGGAGGTTGTCTGTCCTCAGTTTAGTCGGTTGACCGTGGACGGCATAGGTTGCCGGTTTGTGGGTGTTAGTTGTTGTCGTTGGTCGTGAGTAGTCTATTGTTGTTGGCATCGGTTTCCAGTTGTCTTATGTTAGTTGTCGGTTTCTTTTAATAATTGTCAAATGAGTACCTCTTGTTGTTTTTGAATGGATATTGAGATATGTTGGTTGTCGGCTATGGTCGACGGTTGGATGAATGTTACATCTAAGGGTATGTCGATACCCAGAGATCGAGCTTAGTGAGAATTGTTGTTGTGGTTACGAGTTGTTGTGGTGACTGCGGATGCCGTGTTGTGTTGTGATTCTACCCAGGGACCGATTTGTGAGATTGATTGGGTATGGTCCGTGCAGGTTGTCGGCTACCTGGTGAGCGAGGCTCACGAGATTTTGAGTTTGTTTTGGTACCGGGTTAGAAGATCGGCAAGCACAGTAAAGGTACGTTATCATACGATGAGGAACCTCTGTTGAGTATAGTCTGTCAGGACTAGAGTATGTGTTGTATAGACTGGGTCGGTTACCCAATATGTAGTTGAGTTGAGGTGTCCTGGTCGGGCACTAGAGTATTGTACAGTCTGTGAGGTATTGGGTGGTCAGTGCATTGCATAGTCGATGGGGTGGACATTTGCATAGTCCGCATTGTTCTTTTTGACTATTTTGTTATTTGATCTTATTACGACACATGATGTATTGGTATGCTCTTGTTTGTTACCATACTTTACGTTGTTCATCATGGATAATGTGTCGGTGAGATTATGGAGAATCTCACCCCTCACCTGCCCCATCGGCAGGCTACGTTGTTCTTTGTGCAGGTATGCATCACGGGAGGCTGCGACATCTCCTCTGACGGATCTGGATCCATAGTTTTGCATCGAGTCGATTCATGCTTATGCTGTGATTATTAAAATTGCTTCCGTTGTGCTATTAATGTTATTGTACCCGAGGTCAGGTGATTGTTGTTATCATTGGGCCGGTTTCCTATTGTATTTACTGTATGTGCCACGTGTCGGCACTGTTGTTCGGTAATTACTGTTTGATGAGTAAATTTGGGTCGGGGTGTTTCACTGCTCATCACCGACGCACCAGTCTCGGAGAACGACGAGCCGCCGTCGGTGCTTCTTCTTGTTCTGCCGCTCGATCCTTCTTCTTCTCTGCGACTGACGCCGCCTCACACCGTCGCCGCCCGATCTCTCCTCTCCTCTCTTTCGATCCGTCGCCTCGGAGGTCGTTACCCACAGACGCCACTGTTGGTGTGGTGGTTGTGATGGCGTTGTTGTTGTTGTTATGGCTGTGGGTTGGGGTGTTTTGGGTGGCAGATACGGTGTTGTGGTGGAGCACAGGTCACCGGAGGGTTTCTGTGGGTATGGCATGCGTGTTGCTGTCTTCGGGGGTTGCTGTCCGGTGGTGGTGGAGTGATCTGTTGAGGAGTGATTAATGTTGGACAGCCACCATGAAGCTACTATTTCCGGCGTGAACAATAACCTGGCCGGAATCTGGCGAGCTTTTGGCGTCTCGTGAGCTTTCCGATAAGAGCTCGGGAGTTTCCAGCGGACAGAACTTGATGACAGTGATGGCATGGTTTTTTCTTTAGACTCGTTACACACCGCCGGCTCGGGTTTGGGCTCGATGTGCACCATGGACTCGGAAACGGGCCGAACGTGCGGAAGCCCATGTTCTCGAGATGGTCTCTTCACAGAAATAACCATAGGCACGCTATCGACGCTAATTGATGGATTAATTATTTAATCTGGGAACATGATTAATTGGCCTACAATTCAATTTTATTTTGTATTTGATTATATCTTTATAAGTTTAATGTATAACTTGAATTTAATTTTCTCTAAGATTACCTTCGGATTTTCTGATCAGATTAAACCTTTGAAAGGCACACATACTTAGCAACAGAAGATAATTTATCAATCCTATTATTTACGAGTATTACATTGATTATACCACTACCAAACATGTTAAACAAACATATAAAAGTATATATGTAAATATATATATTATATTAAATTATATTGGCTGTCTTATTTATGTTCACCAATAGTTTATTGTCGGGTATACCACTGTCGCCGTATTATTAACTATCAGTTAGACTTTAAAATATGTACATAACCGTTACTTTCCATAAGAAATTATTTTATTATATACTATGAGATAAACGGTTATTAAGATTGTGGAATTTTATTTAATGGTTAATAATAATCAAATATGATACTTTAATGAAAATGGTTAACCGAGGATAACGGGTTGTTATCTAACAAGCTGACTAATAACCGATATCATCATGGTTGTGCATTATGTGTGATTATAGTTTGTTATGATATAGGTACGTGTAACAACGAAGCAGGATCACATGTCAGTTTTTAGGAAGCATCAGGTGAGGATAAGTAAATATTGATATGCTGCCCATAATATCAAGTTGTTATTTATTCACTGTGTGTGATATTTGCTGGTATGATACTACTTTTGTGGCTATAAATGGTTGTATGAGATGAATTAAGTTGATAATTGCTGCTATTGATGTTGTTGGAATTATTGCTACTGTTGAGTTGTTATTATTGTTGTTGACTGTGAGACTTGTGTTGAAACACCCCGACCTAAATTTACCCAACTAACAGTAATTACTGCAAAACAGTGCCACCACGTGGCCATCATACCATAAAAGCATGAACACATAATAATAAAATTACTAAATAGTCAAAATCACAATCCCGTCTCCTGAAACGGGGATATCAACATCAGCACAGTGGGAGCATTAGATTAACACCTTATGCAAGACTTAATGCAAGTATTGGATCCGAGTCCTGTCTGAGGTAACATCACAGCCGTCGGTATGCAAACCTATCCTGCAGGAACTGTGTGAGGGGTGAGGCCAACCACTATCTCACCGATAAACAAATAAACCGCAGTATACAAGCAACCGAAATACACCCAAGCCAACACAGAAACAATAGAAGCACAACAAGCACAATCATAACATCGGTATCAACTTACCTGAACTCACTATACATCATACTTCTCACGATTAAGCTAGTCTCATAAACTCACCGACACTTGACGGTAGACTTACCAATTTTATTATTAGGGCCCTGTCACGTAATAAGTATTGGCCGTGCCTGGTAGCCAGGTTAGCTAACCCAAGGGTACTCCCCCTTAAACCATAAATATCTCAAATCACAAAGTATCACAATAACCGAGTCCCGCAATCCTCAGCCGGGAGTCCCGCAGTCCTCCCTATCAAATCACAAATCACAAGCTGACTACCATCTGGCCGTACCAATACCTGTTACGTGACAACCTAGATGTCTAGATGTTATTACCACTATTTATTATTATTATTTCTTGTTCCACTGTCCAACGGTAACTCATCATACTCACTTTCCCGAGCAGGCTCTTAGCCTCACAGCTCCTCTAGGAATCCAATCACAATGTCAGAATATCGGGTCACTTCCACTGACCGATCAAATACCACATATCTCATAAGGATATCACAAAATTCACATCAACATCCCAAAGTTCAATAATCAAACACAGTAGTCATCAAACATATAACAATAACCACAACAGTAGCCAGCAATAACATGACAGGCACAACAAGATAACATATAAATAACAATCAATCAAACAACCGGGGTCTCACAGGCAGCATACCGAAGTTTATAAGTTTATATCCTCACCTGATACTCTTCGAAAACTGTTATCTGGTCAAGCCTCGATATTCCTATATTATAACAACAAAAATCACTTATAATGCACAAACAAGATGAATATGCATGATGCCGGTTAACAGTTATTAGATGACGGCTTATCTTTACCGGTCCATTTTATTATCTCCATATTTATCTTATTCCGAGGAAAACATAATAATCAGAGTCTCTCGGTATGTGGCGTTGTTCACAAAGTCAACCTACCCAGGAAAACATAGCTGGTTATGTTGTTTCCAGCCGATATACCGATCATACTCGATCTTTAAATTGAAAACCGAAACTGAGCTCCAAGCCGATATACCGGCTCTTTAGCCTTTTGTTGATAAGGAAATATAAATACTAATATAAAAATAATTAAAATACATATATATATATATACTTATAAATACTTATATATATAAGGTAATTCATATATAGCCATATATATTTATAAAATAAGAATTAGTAAGTAAATCAAATCATAAAGTAGAAGTTGAAATTAAATAAATAAAGGCGAGAATGAAATTTAAATATCATGGGCCTTTTATACTATAGCCCAGATTAATCCGAAGAAATAATTACAATGGATCTTCTTAATAGCCCTGATAGAAAATGAAATTATAAATTAAATACTGAAGAGTAAAACATGAAATAATATCATAAGTTAGTTCTTAGTTAATTAAATTAAGTCAACCGTTTAATTAAGGCCGTTTAAAAGTCCGGGTCCGTTACTATAGTTCGGGGTCCGTTAATATGCATGGATAGTCCAAGGGTCCGGGGCTTTATCCAAAGTCCATTTCCGGGTTCACCAGAAAATTCCCGGGACACCGGAAGCAAGCCGGAATTCGGCAATCACTGTTCACCAAGGTAGCACTTTCGCTGCTACTGTTCTTCCAGTACCAAAACACCCCAATTCCACCACCATCCAGCTATCAACAAACATCATGGCAATAAACCGATGGTCGGTACACCACCATACCACCATGTCCACCGTCCAGATTACCACAACCCATAGCCACAACGGCACCACCGGCGACATCACGGCAAGCCCTCAAATCCACACCGGATTCAATCAACACCAAGCACAGCACAGAACCAACACCAATTAGTCCAATCCACAAAAACCCGATTAAAGAAAGGAAAAAGCTGGAATTGAGAGAGGGTCGTCGCCGTGTCTTACCCACACGACCATGATGTCGACGTCGGCTACTGGACCGAGGTGAGGTCGGCTCTAGTAAGGGGAGGCAGCCTCTCGATTCGTGGCTTTGTCGGTGGTGAGCTCTGCTCTGGCGGCGGTCGCGAGCAGAGGCAGAGGGGGAGGAGTCGACGGTTACAGCGACAGTTGAGCAAGGGGCAGAGGGAGAGAGAGGGAAAAGGAGCAGGGGTGACCTGAGGCGTGTCGAATTACCCACAGCGGCGGCGACTTGTGGGTGTTTGCAGAGGAGGGATCAGGCGGTGCGAGAGCGGCTCTGCTCCACCAGCCGGTTACACGTCTCGACGACGCGCAACGGAGCGGCACCGGGTGTGCCAGCAGTTTCAGAGGAAGGAAGAAGAAAAAAGTCGTGGCGGCATTGCAGCAGCTCACCCCGGTTGCTCCTCTGGTGGCGACGAGAGAGAAGATAGGCGGCGGTGCTGCAGCACTTGGAGGAGGCGGCGGTCGGTGTGAGCAGCGGCGAACGAGGCGTCGATTTGGGCGAGGTGATGGTGATGGTGACTGTTGGCAGTGACGAGTTGTGGTGGGAGAGGCTTGCAGGTGGTGGTCTCGGCGATGGCAATGGCCAGTGTGAGGGAGAAGAAAAGAGAAAGAAAAAGATAGGAGATTGAAAAGAAGAGAGAGGGGGAGGATGGGTATGTGTGTGGAATTTGGGGAAGGAGAAGAGAAATAAAAAGAATGAAAAAGAAAGGAGACAAAGAAGAAAAGAAAAGATGGAAGAGAAAATGGGGAGTGGGCCGGTTGGAGGAAATATCGGGAGAGGGAGATGGGAAAAAGAAGAACAAAAGAAAGTGGAGGGAAAAAGAAAGAAAAAGAAAAGAAGGAAAGAAAAGAATAAAAATATCTGTCAATTATTGATGAATACCTTGCATAATTGAGCAGAAAAATCTGATCCCACAAAAGATTTATATGCCCTTCCAGTTTCTCTTGGGTTCCAAATTGACCCAGGGGTATAATCGTCTTTCCGAAATTCATCCCGATTCCGAAAATACGACTTGGGTTCGGAAAATCCGATTAATTCTTCTGAGCGTTGAGCAAGTCTCGGAATTGCAAACCGAGGTTCTGATAGCTGTATAAAATTCCTGGTAACCCGAAATAATTCTTGGGATTAATTTCCATTGCTCGGTTGTCGATGAAGAATACTCCAGTAAGTCACGTATCACTGAAGTTCGAATTCGAGGTTCGACTATTCTTTGTAAAATCCTTGTTTAACGACGGTAAAACTTTTATTCTCCACTGTAAAAGTCAAACGACTCGGTAAAATTTACAAAATTTTACCCGGGTCGTTACAGTCTACCCACCTTAAAAAAAATTTTGTCCCCGAAATTCCTTGTCTTATCTGTAGGTCCTACCACGATATGCTTCTGATACACTCTTCCAGCTGTTCGAACTCAACACGATGTCCCGTTTATACCCTTACGCGTCTCTGGCTCCCTTATAAAAACCGAACCTCAAAACCTGGCAACTTACTCTCTGCCATGGACTCACTAATAAGAACTCGAACTACGTCTGACTCAGAGGAGTTGAGTTATACTGGTGGTGTAAATCCCTTTACAGACTCCGATGAAGAACAGCGGAAGAAACGCTTCAAGACGAACATCATCGGTCTCAAGGAACATATGGTCGTCTCCGGGAGACGACGAAAGAAACCTGTCGGCAAGGAGGAGCCTTCCGGTCGCAAGGATGCTGATGATAGGAAGGGCAAAGCAGTGGCTCAGAGCAGTACACCACTGAAGACACTGGAGCTTCTGAACGCTTCCCTGAAGAAGGTCAGCACTGCGGTGATGCAGATTGAACAGACGTGTATGTGACTCTCCTCTCACATCGAGAACATACAAAAACTTGTAAAAGATTTAGAGAAGCAAGTAACTCCATAGAGTACTTCCTCTCTATTGTATAGTGTTATGAAAAATAAACAAGTTGTTTTTATGAAAACAAAACCTTTTATTAATAATAATTCGAAAGCGGAAATGAAATATTCTAAGGCATAATAAAAACCAACAGAAGGGAAATAAACCAAACCCTTTTTAATGATACAAAAACACATATGACAGAAGTAAGACAAACATTTTAAGGCAAAACGAAAACCAATAAGAAGGAAATAAAACCAATCATAAAGAAATTAAAATAAAACTCGTTTTCTTAACCAGCATTCTAGATCGGTCACATAGGTCCTCGATTCCGAGCATCGCAAGTTGCAGTTGCTATCGGAGATGTCAGTTCTCTGCGTGAAAACATCGTTCGTAATCTCACAAGGCGATGATGACGTCACTAACACGTGTCGATCCACTGGAAGAATTGGCAACCACTTGTCCATAAACTCTACAAGAGCGAAAACTTCTTTCGGGATTCGTATCCCTCCACGATGTCCAAACAGAAGCAACCTTGTCGCACTTGCACCGTACTCGAGGTATCATCCCATCAATCTGGCCACGTTGGCCTCTGATGGATGCGATAGAAGGTGTAGAAGGTATAGAAAAAGCCTTAAAAATAAACGCCAAGATAGCCAGGGAGAAAGAAAATTGTGAGTTAGAAGTGAGCTGAAAAACACTTGCGTTTGTGGCCCAAAAACACATAAAGTGATGAAGCAATAAATGAGGCAACGACAAAATTTTCAAAAAGCAACACCTTGAAGAATGAAAACGGTTTGGAGTTTTGTGAAAAAGAAATCTGCTTTACCGATCACTGAAAAATCTTTTAGACTTTCCCAGGAATAGGTGGGGTCTAAACTTTGAAAAACAAAACTGTAATCATATTTCTTTAAAAGGCAAGGTAGTTGAAAGCAAATAATCAAAAAGAATTTCAAAAGAAACATTTGCAAAATACTTCCAGAGAAAGAAAACACAAAACATGTCGAGACAGAATGCCTGCTCCATCATCTGTCTTTTTCGTTGAGGGTGCCTCTTTAGGAAGGAGGAATCGGCTGCCCTACAGCCTGATAAACAAGCGTCCTGAGGAACTACCAAACGAGCTCGGTAGGATGCCTCGTCTGGTCTTCGTCGACGAACTCTACTCGTCGAGGTTCTTTGTCACTCCTATGGAAGAGACGTTCTTCCTAGAGGACCAAAGCACCCTAAGAACTTCCTTCAGCGGCACCGGGTGTGCGAGCAGTGGCAGAGGAAGGATGAAGAAGAAAGTCGTTTCGGCATTGCAGTAGCTCACCCCGGTTGCTCCTCTGGTGGCAACGAGAGAGAGGATGGGCGGTGGTGTTGCAGCACTTGGAGGAGGCGGCAGTCGGTGTGAGCAGCGGCAAACGAGGCGTCGGCGTTGGCGAGGTGACGGTGATGGTGACTGTTGGCAGTGACGAGTTGTGGTGGGAGAGGCTTGCAGGTGGTGGTCTCGGCGATGGCATTGGCCAGTGTGGGGGAGAAGAAAAGAGAAAGAAAAAGAAAGGAGATTGAAAAGATGAGAGAGGGGGAGGATGGGTATGTGTGTGGAATTCGGGGAAGGAGAAGAGAAATAAAAAGAATGAAAAAGAAAGGAGACAAAGAAGAAAAGAAAAGATGGAAGAGAAAATGAGGAGTGGGCCGGTTGGAGGAAATATCGGGAGAGGGAGATGGGAAAAAGAAGAACAAAATAAAGTGGAGGGAAAAAGAAAGAAAAAAAAATATCTGTCAATTATTGATGAATACCTTGCATGATTGAGCAGAAAAATCTGATCCCACAAAAGACTTATATGCCCTTCCAGTTTCTCTTGGGTTCTAAATTAACCCAGGGGTATAATCGTTTTTCCGAAATTCTTCCCGATTCCGAAAATACGACTTGGGTCCGGAAAATCCGATTAATTCTTCTGAGCATTGTGCAAGTCCCGAAATTGCGAACCGAGGTTCTGATAGCTGTATAAAATTCCCAGTAACCCGTGATAATTCTTGGGATTGATTTCCATTGCTCGGTTGCGATGAAGAATACTCCAGTACGTCACGTATCACTTGTAACGCCCCGATTTTCGTTAACGGAATTTTTAAAATTTTGAAATTTAATTTCCAATTTTACCCTTGAGGAATTTCCGATTTTTATCAAAGAAATTATTAATTTACCTTGGCAAGTATTAATTTAATTTTTTGTATTATTCCTTGAGTGGGTTTGTTGGAAATAAAATGTGTCTCGGGGTGTAAAACGCAGCTTGATGTAGTTTGGAGCGAAACTACGTCGTTTTGGGGAAAGGGAAAGAAAAAAAAACAGCGTTGATTGGTTAGGGCGGGTTGACCGCGCCTAAGCCAAAACGAAACGACGTCGTTTTGGCTAGGTCGGCCAAACCCTAGCCCTCTCTTCTTTTCTTTTTTTCCCTCTCTCTTTCTCCATTCTTTTCTCTTCTCTTCCCTTTTCTCTCCCGGCCGCCCCCACGCCCCCATTTCCTCTCTGCTCTTGTTTTTCCAAACCGTTGTCCACTCTCTTTTCTCCTCTTTCCCTTCACCTTCTCCCTCATCTCTTCCTTCCTCTTCTCCTCGCGTTGCCGCCCTGCTCACCAAGTGAGGTCGCCACCGTCGGGAAGAGATTGTTGCCGCCGTCGCTTGGTCGAGTTGGCTATGTTTGATGGGCAGCAGTGTAATTGATCGGGTACCAGTTCACGGCGAGGAGTCGCCACCGTCGCTGCGGTTCTGGGTTGTTTGCGGTGGCCGGTCGGGTGTGTGTGCTGCGGGGCTGTTCTTGCACAGTAGCCCGCGTTGGTTGCTGGGTTTACCCCGGACGGCAAGGTTGCAGGTTTGAGTTGTTGTGGACTCGGGATTGTTGCAGATTCGAGTTGAACAGTTTGTTCGTGTAAACTTTCCGGTGACTTCTTTTCCCTTTTCCCAATTTCGTTTGATGCTTGCGGTTACGGTGTGGTTGAATTCGATTTTTCCGGCTGTGTTGGTGTTGACGAGGTTGCAAATGGTGTTGTTGGTGGATTGAATGCGGTGCATGTTTCTGTTCGGGTATGGACAGTTTGTGGGGTTGATTTCCGGGTCACTGTGGTGTTTCTCCAGCATGTCGGGGTACTGTTCCGGCGAGGGCTGGCCGGAATCCGGCAGACGGTTACTGTTCCAGCGAGATGTGAACTTCCCGACATTATACGGTATTTTCTGGAGTTGTCTCGTTTTGCTTTTGTATTTAAAGTATTGGTCTTTTGCGTACATGTACAATTAAATTCAAATGATTTAGTGGAAGTCGAGTTTGGAGAGTTGAAGGGCGTGGCCGGAATATATCCGACGCACATAGTATCTTTAGGCCGGAAAAGATTGGGCTCGGGAGTTCGATTTAATACGGTCATGAGTATGAGCTGGGCTTAGGCCCAATTAATGACATTAGGTATATATGGGCTTTAGGCCAAGGACTATTACAAATGTGGGCCTTAGGCCCAAAAGAAGATAAAACCTTATGATTTAATTTAAGTGGACTTTAGTCTCGGGCCAGGATTATGAAATTGGTTGAGAGTTGGGCTTAGACCCCAATCTCTTTGTAACGGGCCTAGTATTACGTTTAAACTCGAGATCATGCTTTGGCATGCGTTAATTTATTTGTTGAATATAAAACATCTTACGTGATGTGTATGTTCGTAGGATACTATGGACATAGGGAAGTGAGGCAGGATGAGGCTTCGGCTTCGGCTTCTGAGTCAATTAATATGGCCCAGGTGAGGACATATAAACCCTTGTATGCATTATTGCCTGAATGCTCGGTTAATTAACATGAAATGCAAAGTGGTAATATTTGTTTGGCACTGAATGCTGTATGCGTGTATGCTTGTTGTGCTGATGTTGCTATTTGCAAAGTGTATTATGTTGATGATACCTATGATGTGGTGTGCCTGATTATGTGACCTGTTGTCCGATGAGATATATTGTGCCTGTCGAGCATGACTTGTTTTGTTATGTTAAAACACATGAGATATAGATTTGTGGTTTGTGTGGTGGACTGTGGGCTGGAGGCCCGGACTTGAGAATAAGATATTAAATCCACACAACACTGTTTGATCATAATTTATGGCACAACTCTTAAAACATAATTGAGAATAACGAACTATAATAATTCTACTGTGGGGCTGTTGACCGGTTGGTTCGAGCGGGAAGTGATACCCCTCGGGATTGCATGCGGGATAGCATGGTATATGCGGTTTAGTGTGCTGTGATGACCGGTTCTACCTCCCTCTTTCTATCTCCCCCTTTCTACCTCCCTCTTTCTCTCTGTCTGTCCCTCTCTCTCACTAATTGTATTGGGCCTTGCCCTGTTTATATTGGGCTTATGCCCTGGTCGTCTCATGAGACGGGATCGAGCTCAACGCACACAGTAGAGGGCCCTAATAAAATTTTAAATCTTAATAATAATAAAATACAACGATAATAAGATGACAAAAGACAAGTGATGGTTTGAAGTCTGTTGATGACTTGTGATATGCATTGTGACTTGTTTGCACACTATGATTGCTACTGCCTGATGCCGGTATTTGTGGTTGATTTGTATTTGTATACTTTGGTTTATTTGTTTGCAGTGAAACAGTGGTTGGTCTCACCCCCTCACATTCTTGTCACAGGTTAACTGTTCTTTGAGCAGTGGTGCATATCGGCAGGTGGCGGTGCTTTTCTCCTTGGGTCGGATCCATAGGGTTCATTGTATGCATGTTGCTATGTATTTTTGTCTTCCGCTGCGTACTTGATTCTATTGTATTATTTATTATTTGATTGAATATTGATCTTGTTGTTGATACCGTATCCGGGTAGAAGGGCATTTTGGTCACTTCTCTTGTTGTAATTAATTTAATGGGTTATTTGGGATACAAGTATTTAGTTGATGAATTTTTCGTGTCCCAGGAATGATAAGGGCAATTTGGTCATTTTGTATTTAAATTCTATTTTATATTATAAATTGGGACACAGGCGTTTCATCACTAAAGTTCGAATTCGAGGTTCGACTATTCTTTGTAAAATCCTTGTTTAACAATGGTAAAACTTTTATTCTCCACTATAAAAGTCAAACGACTCGGTAAAATTTACAAACATTTTACCCGGGTCGTTACATGTGTGGGTTGAGTACCGGAGGTACTAGTATGGGATGACCGTTTGGAATAAGTTTGCATTATCCAGACGATCAGAGAGGCTATGAGCCTGCTCGGGATAATGAGGTAATGTTCATGTAGTAACTAGTCGAGGGAAAAGAAGGAAATAGAATGGAAACACTTAGACATCTAGTAAGTCACGGTTAAATGTTGGAATAGCCTGATGGTAGTCTTTATATTTATGGTGCTGGGGGAGAGTGTGCTTGGGGTCTGCTCCCTGTCTGTACCAATTTTTATTTTAGGCACTGGGGGAGAATGTGCTTGGGGTCTGCTCCCTGTCTGTGCCAGTTATTACGTGGAGGTACTAGGGCGGGGTCCACGGGCTAGCTAGCTTGACTACCTGGCGACGGCCAACATTTAACTAATGATAGGAGCCCTGTTCATAAAATTGGAATAGTGTGTCTAGGGTCACGAAGAGTGCTATTTAAGGTTTGTGAGAACCTTCCGTTTGTTGTTGCTTATTTCCTCCTCACTAGCGAATGAGAATTTGTCTGTGACTTGGTTATTATAGGTTGCATGTATATTTATCTTTACTTATGGATTTTACCCGGTGAGCACTTCGGACTCACCCCTCGCTTGCGTGACTCGGTCATGTAGTTTGATATGTGTTTAGTACAGGAACGTACGAGGCAAGCTGCGGCGCACCCCTCGGACAGGACTCGGATCCATTGGTTGCATCGGATTTTGCATATGTTGTCTTTGAGATCATAATTGCTTCCGCTGTGCTATTGTTGTTATTATACCCGAGGTCGGGTGATTGATATTATCGTTGGGCCATTGGGCCGGATTTCCTGTTATATTTACTATTTGTGCCACGTGTCGGCATTGTTGTTCGGTAAATATTGTGTATTGGGTAAATAGTAGTCGGGGGTGTTTCAATGTCATTGATTTTATTTAGGAATCACAAAAATTTAAAATACTATCTTAATTTCAAAATACAAGTTACTAATTCCCTCTTGAAATTTGATGACAAAATTATATTATAATTTTTTGAAAAGTAGTTAGTTACTTATCTTTATAATATTTTTAATTCATAATAAAATTATTTAAGCACTTCATCTCAATAAATTAAAATAATATATTATTTTTATAAAAAATAGAGTTAAAAATTCACAATGTAGTATAAATCTTGATGAAAAGTACTTTTTCAACTTAGGATATTTGTTTTTATTTTCTAAATGGTTATATTGTTTTTGAGAAATTTCTAAATGATTATATAATGTTAAGCATAGTGAAGTAAAAACATGTTATTAATTGTAAGATATGCAACTTAAAAAAATTTAAATACTGGCATTAATTAAAACTACTAATGATTAATTCTTCCAAAGGAAAAGATAACATTTTTATAAAATTTAATATCGCTTTAGAAACAAATAGTTATTTATTCTTATATTATATAGATTTCATACAAATTATTTCCTTACAAAAATATATATAATCTTACTAAAAAATATATAAATAATTAATTCATAATTAGGCATAATAAAATACATTAAGCCTTCATTTAGATAAATTTTATGTTTAATAAATAAAATATGATAATATCGAAAAAAGGTATAGTTAAAAATATAATAGTATAGCATATATCAATGGTATTTTATAGGTACTCAATATTTATTTTTCAAATGGCTACCTAATTGTATTGAAAATGCAATGTTTTCTTGTTCAAAATTTAATGAAAAACGTAATTTCAAAAAATAGTTGATTCATTCTAACATAAAAAAGACAAAAGACAAAAGGTGCTCACATTCAATAATTTTGTTGGTAAGTCATCACATACTTATAGTTACAATATATGAGCCTCGTAAAAGAAAATTATTTCTTCTGAAAACGTAAAACATAGAACACTCTATATGGTACTAGAGGAAAAAAATTATAATTTTAAAAATTTCATAATATACCTTATTTATGTTAGAAAGTTTTCTCACTAGTATTTAATATTTTTTATTTTAATAAATTTCATCAAATATTAAAATTGGTATATTTACAAAATATTTTAATTTATTTTTTAAAAAATAAGCATATTCATTGAAAATATTTATGCAAAAAATTCCCATTGGAAGACTCACCCATATTCCCAAGCACACAACTTGGGTCGAGTTCGGGTTAGTCGGGGCAAAGCTCCGACAAAAAAAAAATTCCATTAGATGGATATCAAGTTTAGAATATTTAACATAAACTACCAATTTTAAAAAAATTAATGAAAAAAGTTAAAAATTTCATAACATATCTTACGTTATATTAGAAAATTATTTTACTAATCTTTTTCTTGATTTTCTACGTATATTTAATATAAATATAAATAAGTACTCAATAGGAGATCCATTGTAGTTAGACTGAGATCGGCCCGTTCGGTTGAACCCGATTAATCGTGACCCGGTTGTTTTTTGGGTCCATAATTTCTTTGTTAATTTCGAGTTGAACCCGGGGTTGACCACCTGTAACAGCCCGGGTAATTTTTACGTTTTTACTGTCACCGTAAAATTTATTTTATAGTTATTTACCATAAAAATTAATCTTGGGTAATTAATCTATGGTAATTCGTGCATCGGATTCCGAATCCGAGCCTTGTCCCACGCTCGGGATTTTTCTGCGGATTTTTCGGACCAAGTTGGAATTTTTCGGGTCCAGGAATCTTCAGAAAAGTCAGGTTTAACCACGAGTTATCGGGCCAGAAATAAAGTCAAGGGGGGTACATTAGTTATTTTCTGGTCCGGACGGGACACGCCTCACAAGCTGCACAGTAACGAGGCAGCTGCCACCCACTGTGAAGCTTGTGAGTGGACTGTGCCACCCGTGAACATAACTTCCCCCTGCACCATTTTCTGCCTAAAAACTGAACCCAGTGCCTTAACATTCCCTCTGCAAAACTCACCTGCAAACCTTCACTCCCTGCAAACCGTTTTCTGCAAATCACCTACTGCACACCATACCAGAAAATTTTTTAAAAAAACACAACAAACCAACACCACTGCCACGTCACCCCTTCCCCTTCCTCTTTTCTTTTCTCCTCCACCGGGGCCGACCACCACCATACCACCTCACCGCCACCACCAAACCCGAGCCATCACCACCACAGGCTTCCCTTCCATCCCCCCTCCCTCGCTTGCCATCGCAGCAAGCCACGCCAGCCACCGCCTCCTGCAGATCGATCATCGCAGCGTCACGACAACCCACGAGTCGCCGCCGGACCGTCTCCTCTTGCACGCACCGTGACCGACGATGCCTCTTCCTGCTCGCCCTGCTGCCACCCTCACCTCCGTCGCCTTCCCGCCTGCAGTCGCCTCCTCGCGTCACTCGTCCCGCCCGTCGCCACGCGTCGTCGGTCGTCTGCATCAAGGTGAGCCCGTGAGTGTGGGAGACCCGGATGAGTGGGTTAGGGTCGGGTTGACCCGACTGGGTTGCGGGTTGTAGGCTAGTGTATTGTGGGCTGGGTGTGTTGTGGGCTAATTGGAATATGGGTTGCTGGGTTGATGCTGGGCCGGATCGTGGGCTATGTACTGTGCCGAATTCTAGGCCTGCACATGGGCTGCTCCTGGGCTCCTGTTTGGGGCCTGGGCTTGGCACTGTGCATGACCTGATCTGGCACTGTTTGGGCCCAGTCCGAATTTAATAAAAAAAAGAAAGAAATATTCTGAGAAATAAAAAAATAGATATAATTTTGGGAATAAAAATAATTTGTGTTCTGGAAAAAAAATATAAATGAGATAAATAATAGTAGAGTAATTAATTGGAGGAGATAATCATGGAAAAAATAATAATAATAGTAATCAATAATTTTGGAAAGTACATACTTATAGAAATAAATATGGAAAGGGTATTATCAAAGTACGTATTGTAATGGAATAATATCCGGATATAGGTATAAGTATAGTATAGTATTCTGACACTCGAAAATAAATGGTGAATTATGACGATAATAGAGAAATAACCCGGGGGAGTAACTGAGACGAGTTAGTATTTATTTTTCGGTATACAGTAGTAGCATGACATTTGCATATCACTTATGTGTGCATATTATTTGTTTGATATAGGAGTTGATAACGAGCAGATACCTGAGGAACCAGACTTGGAGTCTGTGGGGCATTTCCAAACTTGATAGTCGGCTAAGGTGAGGATGGATAACCTTAGATATGTGCCCGTAATACTGTGTTTGTTTTTGCTGTTTGATTGAACTGCTGAAATGATTATTGTCTGCTATTTGATTGTTGTGGAAATTGTTGATGCTGTTGTTGGATTGTGTTTAGACTTGTGGATATTGTGTTGAGAATAATGCTGAACTGTTAACTGTGGTTAATTGACGATATGAGTCTGTTGTCGAATTGGTCTGTGGAATAATTTGAAATAATAGAAAATTGGATAATTGAGAATAGAATAATGGAACTGGACTAAATTTGAGATGATGATATAATGGTCACGTGGAAAGTGGTGGTACGACTAGATGGTTAGAGGCTAGTTCTGTGGTGTCATGGCTGGTTTGGTTGGTTGTTGGGGATGTTGATCCCGGATGATGTTGTTATTGGGATGTTGATCCCGGATTTGTTGTTATTGGGATGTTGATCCCTGATTGGTTGTGATTGGGATGTTGATCCCGGATTGTGTTTTGGCCTGGTATCCGGAAGTAGTTAATAACCAGGTACGACCCTAGCTTGTCCAGTGACGGGGCCCGAAAGATAAAATTGGTAATAATAAAAATAAACATTCTTTTGGTCTTGGCTCAGTTATGTTTTAGTAGGATTTTTCTGTTGTGTTGTCTGTGTTTACTTCGAAAGTATTATGGTTGATTACATATCTCTGTTTATCTTTCGTCGGTGAGCACTTTGGACTCACCCCTCGCCTGCGGGGTTTCATCCCGTAGGTTTAGTTGCTTCGTAGTTTAGGTACGACGTTTGTTGGCTACTGCTTTCTTCTCCACCTGACTCCGGATCCATACCCCGCTGCATGTGCATAGAGTCTTCCGCTGCTGTTCTGTTGCATATGATGCTGTATTATAATTCCGCTGCTGTGATTGCTTGCTCTTTTCTCTGTTGCTGTTATATAATGTGAGTTGTGTACTGCTGAATAATGGTCCCCGAGTTTGGGTGACGAATGTATTATATGGATTGTTGTAGAAAAATACTTGTGAGTTGTATTGTAGTCCCTATCAGTAAGAATAGTTTCGGCACGTGTTTACTGTGTTCCGTAAATACGGGTCGGGGCGCTTCACCACCTTTTACCTGAGTGCCCTGACTAGGTCAACCTCTGGTCCGGGTTTAACTATATGGAGGAGATCGGTAAATTTAATAATCTACGTCGGTATAATCAATCCTGGCAAATTAACACCCTATATTAGAACAGGCTGACCTTTTCAATTAAATTGGTTGACCTAAGAAAAACTCAATTAAAGAGGTCGACCTCATAAAAAATTCAATAGCTAGATATAAATAGACAACCTAAATTACAGTAAGTCGACCTTCAATTAATCAGGTCGACCCCTTTAGTTAACCATAAAACAAGTCTGCCTTATAATAATCCTATCACTAATATCATATAGATTCCTTGAAAGTGGACAAAAAAAAAATACAATAATGCTAGAGTTATAAAGTTTTTTTTACTAAGAGAGTCTTATAAACATAGGTGGCATTGTGGTATTGGATAATTTTTATTAACCCTCCACATTATTTTTTTTATCTTTACTTATAATTTTTATAATTAAATTTTTCATCATCACAAAAATCCTTTCCTACCTTCACGATTTTTACCGCTGCAATTTTTTTTCTTTCCTCCTCCCTCTTTCAAATAAATTTGGATAAAAAGTAAATAATTAATTATTTTCCCAATTAGTTTCAGTACTATATTAAAACTCTTCTTGTTAACTATTTTTTCTGTTTCCTCCTCATACGATTAGGGTTCTTAAAAATTTTATGATTGTAGTGGCATATCGCAGATCCATAAGCAGAGGTAAAATGGAGCCTAATTTTTATCACTCTTTAATTTGTTTGTTCTTTGTTCGAGTGGTAATTCTCTCCCAACCCGGTCTATCAAACGTTGAACCATTAAAATGGACTAAAATAGGCTTCATTACGTTTTTCCTTGAACTTTCGGTCAAAATTAGATCACTCCCTATACAAAAAAAATTGGTATTTAACCCTTTAAGCTTTATAATTCTACAATTTACCCCCTATAGTTGACCCGATTCCTACTCCGTTAATAGAGTTAACGGAGCTTGCGGATTTTAAACACGTGGAAATTCAGGACCGTTGATCTGTCCATAAATTTTTTCCCCTTTTTTGATCTTTTCTTCTTTTTCTTTTTTCTGCCTTTCTTTTTTTCTTCTCCTTTTCTTCTCTTTTCTTCTTCACACGCCTCCTCCCCCTCCCCCTCCTCCTCCATCACCCCCACAAAAAATTCCAGCCAAGCCCCACACTCGGAAGTTCCACCGCCACCACCACCACCACCACCACCACTACCACGGTCCTCTTCCCTTACTGCTGGCCCCTCCTCCACCACCCCTCCCATCGCAACCACCTCCCTCTCCTTTCAAAAACCCACACTGATATGTCTGCAAAAGAAATCCTGATAGCGAAAGAAGCACAGAATTCAGCTGTTACCGTTCAATTGAAGCCCCGAAAATGGCCTCTAGGAGGCTCTCAAAGACCGCACTAGCAACCATACGAGCGTCGCGCCTCTCTTTCCGCCAATCCCCCTCCTCCACTCTCTCCCGCGCTCGCACAATCTCCACTGCTGCTTCCCTCTTCCACAGCCCTTCCTGCACCTCCCCTTAGGTTTTGGTTTTTTTTTTTTTTTTATTTTAGATTTTGGATTTGGTTTTTGGGTTTGAATTTAGATTTTGGGTTTGATTTGGCCGGTGGTTGCAATTGAGAATTTGGGGACCATGGTTGTTGGGGTGGACAATGGTTGTTAGGGTGAATTTGGGGTTAGGTTTGGCTGCAAATTTGGTGACCATGGATTTGGCACAATCTTCATACTTCGCTAGGGTGGGTTTGGCTTCCAGGAACCCACTGGATAATTTTTTCTTTCCTTTTTTCTTTTGCATAAAAGTTTTTTTTTCTTTTCTTGAGAAAATAAAGTAATAATTTTTTTTTATCATGTACCTCGTCCGAATCTCTTTTTTTTCTTTCTTTTTGAAAATAAAATATTAAAAAAATTATCAAAATGGATAATCCTTCTTCTTTAAAAGAAAATAATAAAAAAATAAGACTGTTTGCCCTCATTTATTTATATTTTAAAATATAATTATTGTTGAGTTTGAGGAAAATTGGAGTAAAAGAGAACGGGGATTGAAGAAAAAAGAATAAAAGAAAAATAGATGTTTTTTCGAAACTCAACGAGGTGATTACTCTAAAAAAGAATAAGCATTTTTTCCCAACATAACTTTATTTTTTCTGTAAAAGAAAAATAAATTTTTGTTGAGTAGAATCCTTTTTACTTTTTTGTAAAACAATATTTTTTTTTGATTACAATTTTTTAAAACTTTTTCTGCATTTTTTATTAAGTAGATTTTTTTTCTACCATTTTTGTAAAATAAAAAATTGTTGAGCAAAATTTTTGTCCCTGTTTTCATGAAAGAAAAAATAATCTTTTGTCGAGCAGAAAATTTTTTTTGCCTTTTTTTTGTAAAAAAAGAACAAAATTTGGAGGAGTAAAATTTATTTGTGCCTTTTTCTGAAAAAAAATTGAGTAAAATATTTTTTTCTTTTTCTGTAAATAATAATTGTTGAGTAAACTTTTTTCCCTATTATTCGTAAAACAAAAATAATCTATTTGTTTTGAGTAGAATTTTTTTTTGATTTTTCTTAAAACAATTTTTTATTCAGTAGAATTCTTTTCTCCTTTTTTTGCAAAAAATAATTTTTTATTCAGTAAAATTCTTTTTTGCCTTTTTTGTAATATAATTTTTTTGACTAAAATTCCTTTTTGCCTTTTTTGGAAAAAAATTGAGTAGAATTCCTTTTTTCTTTTTTGTGAAAAAAAGTTGTTGAGTAAATTGTTTTGCCTTTTTTCGTAAAAGGAAAATAATTTTTTCCGTTGAGTAGAATTCTTTTTAATTTTTTTAAAAATATAGAATCAATTTCAAAAATTTTTAACTAAAAATTTCGTTTTTATGAAATTTTAAAAATCTAAAAAATAATTTTATATTTATGTTCTCTTTTCCATGAACATTTTTTTCATTTTCTTCATAAAAATAATAAAAAAATTAATTTTATCAAATGGATTACTAAGCCAAAGTTTTCCTCCAATTTTTTTTCTTTATTTTTTTTCTTATGTTATAAATATTTTATTCTTTTTATTTTTGCATAAAAAAGTTAATAATTATTAAATGTTTTGTTTTTTATTTTTTATAATTTTTTTCTAAAAATTAAAATGAAAAAAATCGAACGGTAATGATCTTGCCACGGGTCGTATATCCGTGCATTCCTTTAAGTCAACTAACACAAGTCTAAAAACCCTAACGGCGTGAGGTAAAATGCGGAATTATAAAATTTAGGGGGTTAAATACCGGTTTTTTTAGTACAGGGGGTGATCTAATTTTGACCGAAAGTACAGGGGGTAAAACGTAATGAAGCCTCACCAAAATATGGTTGCTGTTTGTCATTGGATTATTGGTCATCTGATTTACGATTTAACTGATACCCAAAATGAAGGAGTAAAGGAAAAGAAAGAGGGGCCATGTTCCAGGGATTTGAACCAGTTGGAAATAAGAAAAAAAACTCAAGAACCCTATTCCTAATTGCACAAAAACGAAACAAGAAAAAATAGTTAAAAATGCGTTTTGATATGGTATGGAAATTAATTGGAAAAAATAACAAATTAATTATTTTTTATCCAAATTTATTTGAGAGCGGGAGGAGGAAAGTAAAAAATTGGAGAGGCCGTAAAAATCGTAAAGGTAGGAAAGGATTGTTGTGATGATAAAAAAATCTAATTTTAAGAATTACAAAAAAAAAATGATGTGGAGGGTTCATAAAAATTATCCAATACCACGATGCCACCTAGGTTTGTAAGACTCTCTTAGTAAAGAAAATTTTATAACTCTAGCATTATTGAAAAAAATATAATAGGTCGGCTCTTTCATTAACAAGTCAACCTTAATATGAATATTGATAGGTTAACCTATAAGTTAATAGGTAGACCTCTTATTAAATCTCCAAAATAAAACATAGGTCGACCTATAAAGTTATTAGGTTGACCTCTTATTAAGAAGAGTAAGAGCTCATAATATATGGGCTATCATAATATTTGAGATCTTACCATCTCGGATGAGTTCCTACCTAAAATATTTTTTTGTATAATTAAAAAGAAAAAAAATATAAAAGATAATGTTATTATAAAATTACCATTTATAACAGTTATCATTTAACCATCCATATCCATATACATCATAAAAAAATCCCCATCTGAGAGTTGCAATGTGAACATTATAATTATAGTTGAGTCATATTCAATCCAATATTAAATTTATGCCACGTGCACATAATTTATTGGGCGATGTAATAGTTTGAGTTTGTCGATCAGTAGTTAAGAACAAAGTAATTATTAGATTCCATCATTGACAGATTAACTATTCTTATCCCTCTTCCACCTTCGTTCTCTAACGGTAACCCCAGTTCATGACCAGCTCTTTGTCGGCCGGCGAGGGCTTACGCCTTCCGCCACAGTCTCTCCAAGCAATTCCTGAGATCACCATGACCCCTATACCCGATAACCCAACGCAACCACCAACCGTCCCCAACGCACAAACTCCTACTCAGAACCGCCCCAACCCAAAAATCCTTTAAGGATAGCCTCCTCACTGGCAACCAGCCTGTGATTAACAACCCAGAAAGTGAGTTCGTTGAACAAGAGGGAGATATCATCTCCTATATGACACCTGAAGGCCCAGTAATCAAGATTTCAGACCGATATAGAGACATGCTCCATAAACGGTAGGAGAACACTCTCATAGTTAAATTATGGGGTAGGAACATCGGGTACAGAACCTTGTGCAATCGCCTTCCAAATCTTTGGAAACTGAAGGAGAGCGTGCGTGTGGTGGACCTCGAAAATAATTTCTATTTCGTGAGGTTTAACAGTCGATATGACTACCTGAGGGTTCTCACTGTGGCCCTTGGATTATCTTGGGTCACTACCTAACAGTGGAGCCATGGAAGCCCCAGTGTTGGAATAAAATGATAAGTACACCCACAATGGGGTGCACAGTCATGACTGGTTGTAGGGACCTCCACTAAGAAGGCAGCAATAATCCGTTCACCCACAATGAACAAAGAAAGATTATTGTCGTTCTGTAAAGTAAAGTGGAACGTTATCTCAACAACCAGGCAACTATCGTTTTCCCTATAAACTGGTAACCTAATGGGTGACGAAGTAAGTGTGTGGAAAAACCAACACAGACACATACAAGAAATATTGAGAGCACAGAATAGAGGGTTTAGGTTGTGGAGTCTCGGAAGTCGATCCAACAAACCGTGACGACTTCCTCCGACCGGTAAATCGAGCTAGGCTCCCGATCCTGCTTCCGCTGTATCGCTAGGAAATAGAAGTAAGTTTCCTGCACTATGCTTTCCTTCATTGGTAGCGGAGCTGAAAGGCTCGGTTTCTGGAATGCCTGCAAGTATATGACATGCATCATTTTTTTTGTATGGTTGACTTTATTACCATGCATGCATTGATATGTTCTTGTGCAAATGAACTGCGTACATATTTTTTTGACATGTTGCATATCATGAACAAAAACTATGAAGAAACCTTGTGGATGTTGAACCGAAAAAGTCAAGAATGACTCATCTGGAATCCACTGCTCACGGCAGCGAAATGGAACTAGGCAGGCTCGCACCACCACTAACGGTGGACGTATAGCGGCGGTGCTGAGTCTGCATGGTGGTTCCCGGTTTGTTAAGACCCCCCTTAAACCTATGATGGTGATGCAAGCCTCTGGTGGCTGATGGCTACCGTCCGAGCATGCAAGGTGTCATTGATGACGATGTTCTTCCCCCCTCGATGTCTTCAACTACACAACTTAAGAACTTCAAAGTTTATTTTGTGTTGTGAAGTAAGTGAAGACTTCTTTGACTTTGGTTGTGTTTTTTTTTTGGCTATTATGTAAGCACAATAAGAGTGAAAAGGATAAAACAATTTGTTTGAGTATCCCTTTAAAGAAAAAAAATTGGCAAGCGTTGGAATTTTTTTTTAAAATAAAAGGAAAGAGAAAGAGTTGATAACAGTAAGGTATCTACTCTCCTTTCATTGCATGTGGGTACAGTGTTTTTTTTTTTTAAAAAGGGGAAGAATGTAGGCTGCGAGGTTTGAACCCGTAACCTGTGGGAAGAACAAACCTGTCTTTACCACCAGGCAAGGTTAAATGTTTTGTTCAAATAGTATCGCAATCAATATATATACTCTGTGTATATTTGATGCTGTGATGATATACTTTCTGTGTTAATTAGTTTAACATCATAAAATTAAATGTTAATTAGTTTGACATTTAATATATTTGTTAATTTGTTTGACATCAAAAATTATGCTTCAACAAATATGTTGTATGAAAGCATAATTAAAATGCTTAGCTTAGTCAATTAGTTGGGCTAATTTTCATTATGTATTTAACCTTAGGAAGATGGTTGGGAACATAGTGAACTTTCGATTCCGTGTTAAACATATGTCTACTAGCTTAATTAATTATAGCTTTGCATAATGACATATATGTATGTGAACATTAAATCCTTGTGTATTATGATTCGAATTTTTTTTGGTCTTTATTCTTTTGTGTAAAGAAAATGACTACTGCTGTAAGTGCAATTATTGAGCAGCTCAACAAAGGGTTGAAGCTGAATGCCGATAATTATGAATTCTGGAGTGCGAAAATCCAGTATGCGCTGGAAGAGCAAGAGGCTCTTGAGGCAATCAATCATGTCATGAATGAGCCTGCAGTTGGGAATACGGCTCAGCACAGGCGTGAGCGTGAGACATATGATGCTTGGAAGAAAAAGGATTCCACTACTCACAAAATGTTGTTGAGTGCAGTGGAAGAGGATTTTTTCTTTGGACTGCAAGGACATTCCAACGGCTATGGCCATGTGGAATGCTTTGAGGACAAGTTACGGTACCTTGTCTGTGACAAAGTTGAGGTCTTTGACCATCAGGTTTGATTCCTACGAGAAAAACCCTGGTCATACTATTAAAAAAAAAAAAAAACATATGAGGCACATGGCCAATATGATCAAGGAATTAAGGAATTCTGGACATGTCCTGACTGGTGAACAGCAAATCCAAGCAGTAATACGTCCTTTACCCGATGATTGGGAACAGATGAAGATGCATCTGACCCACAATGTTCGAATCACCAATCTGGAAGATATCCGGAAACACCTTGAGCTAGAGGAGGAAAGGCTTGAGGCTGGAAAGCCACAAGCTGAGTTGCATATGGCAACTTCCAAGGCCAAGGGTGGTTCGAAGAGGAAGAACTGGGGAAAGAAAGCTGGGCCAGCTCAGCCCAAAAAGAAGCCCAAGACGGGACAACAAGGCATTAAAAAAAGAAAAGAAAGAACGTGGTGGAAATACCAATAAAGCACATATAAAGTGCTTTAACTGTAACCAAAAGGGTCACTGTCCTCGTGAATGCATTGAGCCTAAGCGAAAGGTATTTTCACTTACTTGTGCTAGTGAACTTTGTGTTTCTAGCTCTGTTTTTTTGACTGAATCTAATCCTTTGTGGATTATAGACTCAGGAGCCACGGACCACATAGTGCGGGAACGTGATGCCTTTGTTGACTTTCGGCGAGTTACACGTGGAACAAAGTGGATATATGTAGGGAACAATTCAAAGGTTGCAGTTGAAGGAATTGGATCATGCAAGTTAGTCTTGCGTAGTGGGTGAGACCTTCTTCTACATGATGTTCTCTATGCTCCTTCGATTTGTCGAAACATTATTTCCATCAAAACTTTATCTAGTTTGGGTTTTTTCTTTGTTATTTCATGACAACTTTGTTAAGTTGACTTTGGGTTCAACTTTATTTAGCTTTGGTTATATGACTGGAGGTTTCTATGTTATGGATTTGGATGATATTTCCAATAATAGTAATGTTTGTTTTTTTTCATGATTGCTTCTACGCGTAATCATAACGTTGATGTGAACGTTTGGCATGCTAGACTGGGTCACATTGGCCAACAAAGAATACAAAGGTTAGCAAAACAAGGTTTGCTTCCTAGCATCGAACAAGTGGAAATGTCTACTTCTGAGTGTTGTCTAGCTAGAAAATCAGCTTGAAAACCTTCAATAAAGTGACTAGAGCCAAATATCCTTTGCAATTGATCCATTTGGACATCTGTGGGCCCATGAACGTTAGGGCCAGGCATGGAGCCTACTATTTCATCACATTTATAGATGACTATACTCGGTATGGTTATGTCTATTTGATTTCCCATAAATCAGAGGCATTAACGTGCTTCTAAAGCTATATGAGCTTAGTGGAAAATCAATTGGACCGAAAGATTAAGGCCATTCAAATTGATCGTGGTCGTGAGTATCTCTCGGCCCAATTTAAAGGCATTTATGATACAAAAGTGATAGCTCATCAGTTGACCATTCCCTACACTCCTCAACAAAATGGTGTTGCGGAAAGACGAAATAGAACGCTCCTTGAAATGGTTAGGTCAATGATGGCACAAGCTCAACTGCCCATTACCTTTTAGGGTGATGCTCTATTAACAGCTACTATGTACTTAACCCAGTGCCTACCAAATCAGTTGCAACCATTCCATATGAGTTGTGGACTTGAAGACAACCCGACCTAAGTGTTTTAGTAACCTTGGAAGTTGTGCTGCTTATATACATTATTTGGCAAGATGTGCCTTCAGAGGACGATAAGTATCTTATGAGATACTCACTAACCTCAAGGGTTATATGTTTATAAGCCAGCAAAACAGTGGGAGCGTAACTGAGTATAAGCCACAAGATGTCACATTCTTTGTGAATGAGTTTTCTAAGAAGGGTGAGGTTGGTTAAGGCCTATCTTTATTTGAGAAAGAGGATTAAGACGTGCAAGGATTACTTCATTCGAGTGAGGGGATTTTAACAGATGATGAATTAGTTTCTCATCAATAAACTTCCTCATCATCAATTCCGAATAAAAGTAATCTTGTTGTTCCAAGTGGGAGCAATAATGATAGAAGTTGTTCTAAGTGGGAGCGAGATTAACGTTTTAATCCGAGTGGGAGCCATATTGATTCAAATGGGAACAACATAACTGAATCACAATTAAGTGTGATTCTCATAAAATAGTTGATCTTTTATGAAATTCCTACAAAATGAGCCTAGAAGAGGCTTTCTCAAAATTCTTCTAAAGGAAAATGGACAAAAAAACTTGAAGAAAAGATGGAGTCAATGAGAGTCAATAAAGTTTAAGAACTGGTTGTTCTCATTGAAAGACACAATGTCATTGGGAACAAATGTGTTCTCAAAAGCAAGCTCAAAGCTGGCGGCATAGTTGAGAAATTTAAGACTCAACTAATAGGTAAAAGGTACACTACAGAAAGAGATAGATTACAAGAACCAATCTCATTTTCTGTGAGTTTTACCTATGTATGGATGTTTCTAGCTATTACTTCAAACTTAAAACCTTGGATCAAGTCAAACGGATGTAATAATGCCTTTCTCAAATTGAGATTAAAATGAAACAAACTGTGTTTCATTGAAGAGGACCACAAGCATAAGGTTTGTAGACTTCAAAGTCTATATTGGTCTTCTAATCCTCAAGGCATGTACCAAGTAAGTTTGTAATTAACATATAGTATGTATATGACATACTTATAGCTAGAAATGATATAGAGTTTAATCAACAAGGTAAAGGACCTAGTTGTCATCTCAATCGACATAGATGATATGGATAAAGATTGCATATAAGCTTGAAATTTAGATTTCAAGATATTATTTCAAGAAATTATTGTATTTCTCATAAGAGAATTACACTAATAAAGGTTTGGAATAATACAATATGCATCAAAGCAATCCTTTCTAAACTCCTATTAATAAATGCCATACTTTGAGAAATCGTGTGTCTTAAGAATCCTGATGAGAGTGATGAATAAGCCAAGTTCCATAACGGAGCACAGTCGGAAGTTTGTTGTATACTATGGTGTATGATAGACTAGATATTGGTTAAGCAATTGGCTTAACAGATAGATGTCGATCCGACCTAGGCCTAGCACATTACAAGCAGTTAAAAAAAAAGGATCATTGATGTCTAAAGAATTTTGCTGATTATATCTTTGTCATCAAGCAAGGAAAGGTCCTTCTTGGTTGAATACACAAGTCTCGATCATGGAGAAGATCTAGATGGTAGAAAAGTCTACATCTGGATATATATGTTCTTACTAAATGATGGCGCCATATCATAAAGTAGTAAGAAATGATCATGTGTATTATTGTCTGCGATTGTGGCCAAATGTGTGGCTCTCGCTTCAACAGTGTAAAAGTCATTTGGTTGAATGAGTTCTTGGATTATGTGATGGATAATGCATAAAATACTGATCTAGTGTTAGTCGACTATGACATTAAGGCTGCAATTTTCATTACCAAGAATGGTTAGTTTCACCAAATAAGTAGACATCCGATACAACTATGCAAATGGCATTGTTGTATGCAAGGTTATGAGTGTGAAATATCTGTCTATAAGAGACAAGTGATCAGATGCACTGTTTAAGCCTTTGCCTTGGGATGTGTTTGTGTAACACATTAGGTATTAAAATCGTGTAGGATTAAGTACTTCACTTCATGCTTATTATTTTCCCAAAGTTCACAACCTGTGCTTAATGTTCTTGCTATCAAATAAGTTGATTTACATACATATGAATGAATGTTATGTACATTCTTCATTTATTTGTTTAAGAGTATGTCGAGTAGACACGAGGTTAGCCTTCTCACACGGGTAACCGCCTCCTTATCTTAGTGATAAGTGGAGATGAGACAGATTTTAAGCGAAATTATCAGACGGATAATTTGAGAAGTTGTAGGATAAAATTATGAATGTCTACTGTATAATGACGAAAGGTCATTTTAACGATGGAATACATTCACCAAGTCTACTTAGTGGGCCAGATGTGAGTTCAAGTTTATGTGTAGATCGAGGAACTCAAATTTGGACACATATAGTGTCTAAATATCATCTGTACAACATTCCTTATGGAAAAGACATATGCTCCACGGGAAAAGAGAAACTGCTGTAGCATATGTTACATACCATGTGCGCGTTTTGCTGACCAAATGGGTTAACATAAGTTTAATCTCCGCTTATTGTTGCGTGAGACCCAGAGCCTTTATGGTGGCTCTATCGTGTACCCTCAGGGCTCCGATCAGGTACTTGAGATTCAGCTTGATGTTTGCTATCTTAGTGTGTTGCCAAAGGACCATAGACACTGATTCGGTCTGGCGGGACATGTCTAGAAAAGCAAGTTAAGTTGAGTTAAGGGAATCGAGAGAAGAGGAAGATCATTGACCGAAATCACATTAGTTTGTATTCACCGGTGCACCAGTTATGACTTACGGTTATAATTGTGAATACAATGTATCTTAATAAGACAGATCTTCGGCAGATTTCTAATGTGATTTATAATCTAGGGTACTTGCGTACTTTTTGATCTACTTAAATTTTTGTGAGAGGCTATATACTCCTAACAGATGTATAGCATTTGACTCTCAAAGTATGCTGGTCGCACAATCTACTTCCCTGTATGAATTTCTGTGATTCTCAGAGAATTTGTTTCTCATGATTATTGTATGTGTGCACTCCCATTATGTATGAGTTGAAGATGTTGGAATAAAATGATAAGTACATCCACAATGGGGTGCACAGTCATGACTGGTTGTAGGGACCTCCACTAAGCAGGCAACAATAATCCGTTCACCCACAATGAACACAGAAAGATTATTGTCGTGCTGTAAAGTAAAGTGGAACGTTATCTCAACAACCAGGCAACTATCGTTTTCCCTATAAACTGGTAACCTAATGGGTGACGAAGTAAGTGTGTGGAAAAACCAACACAGAAACATACAGGAAATATTGAGAGCACAGAACAGAGGGTTTATGTTGTGGAGACTCGGAAGTCATTCCAACAAACAATGACGACTTCCTCCGACCGTTAAATCGAGCTAGGCTCCCGATCCTGCTTCCGCTGTATCGCTAGAAAATAGAAGTAAGTTTCCTGCACTATGCTTTCCTTCACCCAGTTCAACCCGGTGTTGTATAAAGTTACATCCATTGTTGCGAGGATACAGATTTCATAACTATCCAGTGAATATTATGATAAGAGACTGCTTCAAGCTGTGTAATGAGATCGAGCGACTTGTTCGACTTTATCACAACACCAAAAAGGCTTTGAGGGGGCGATATGCCAGAGTTGCCGTGGAAATCGATCTATCCAAGCCACTACAATCTCAAGTCTTAGTCGATGGTATATGGTATTTAGTCATCTATGAAAACATCCTTGACATATGCTTTGATTGTGGTCTTGTAGGTCATACTATGTCAAATTGCCCAAGCCGCTTACAAAACCTGCACAACAATAGGCGAAGCACGGATGACTGAACGGCCCCCAGCAATTCGTCCATTCGAAGTACAAGCTGCACAACATTAAGCGCCGGTGGTCAATCGGCCACCCAGAGGGGAGTGGATGATCGTTGGCCAGAAAAGACACCCGCCCCGTGCAGGGAGCGTGAACCCACACAAGGAAACAATTACAAATAAGAAAAGCATTCATGGTGGCAGCTCAGGATCTCGATTTGATTTCCTTCAGGAATTATGTTACCGTTGAGCGTCCCACAATTTCTAATAAAGGAAAGGAGGTTGTCTCAGCAACAATATCTCCTGCAACATCAATGGCAAATCCCATGACATCTTCCCGAATTTAACACGCATCAATGAGGGCCAGAGTTTGACTACAAGCACTTCGGCCACTTTGACCCCTACCAGCCCAATAAGTGTTTCCCAGGCACCGAACCCTTCCGGCCCAAACATGATAGTTTAAACCTCGGACAACCCAAGGCCCGCCCAGGCCTCTATAGGCATCTTAGGATACCCCACAGCCCCAATCCAGCCCTAAAAAACCCCTGTCCATTTAGTTTCTCAACCTGTTATACCTAGGAAAGAAACCAAAACCAACCCTAGATCCATGCAATCCTATGTCGCACCTACCAGTGGAAAAATTACCCATTCACCACATAGAACACCTAAAGCTAAACCTTACACATGCAAAACATCAGCCTTTTCTGAAGTAACTCCCCCTGTTTCGCTCTTGGACCCATTCCAAGGACTGACAATCAACCAAAATTTATCAATCCCACCAACCAATGTCAGTGCCAAACCTCTTAAAATTTCCTTTGACAAGAATAACTTAGGACATAGTGAACTCATGGATGACTCAATGACAAACACACCTATAATTATCCAGGTTCATGATTCTCCAGCTGGTAAGGGTGGAGCCCCCCTGACATCAGTGGAAGAGCTTGGCTCCGGCGTATGCCCACAAGAAACCTCAGTCTCTAGTGTTTAATTTGTTTAACAGGTTTCCTAATCCAATTCTTGTTTTTATGAATAGATACAATAAACTTGTTATTTGGAATTTTCAAGGTGTAGGTAGTAAGAAGTTCCAGCGAGCTACGCGTGAACTGGTTCTTACCCACCAACCTGGAATTCTAGTTCTTGTCGAAACTTGGGTACCCTTTGCCTGAGTTAAAAGATTTTTGCAGACCTTGGGTTTTGATAGTAGCTGTATAGTTGATCCTATTGGGGTTTTCGGTGGCATATGGATTGTGTGGAGGTCTGCTTTGGGGGTTATCAAACCTCTTGTGCACTCACATCAATTCATACATAGAAAGGTGACACCGAAGTCTGGTCGCGAATGGCTCTTCACCGCAATATATGCGAGCCCCACTACTTCTCATCGTGACCTTTTATGGAGGGATCTCCAACACCTATCACTTGCTATCCATGAACCATGGCTTTTAGCTGGAGATTTTAACGTTATTACTCACCCATTTGAGAGGGCGGGCAGAGCTATTTCTAACCTCTGAATCTGTAAGAAGTTTATTAATTTCATTGATCATTGTAATCTGATTGATCTTGGTTTTGCAGGTTCGGCGTTTACATGGGAGAGAGATGAAGTTCGGAAGCGCCTTAACAGGGGACTTTCTAACACCCATTGGAGATTACTATTTCCAGAGGCGGTGATGCATCATCTAATCTCATCAAAGTGAAACCATAATCCACTCCTCATAAACTTGGAGCATCAAGTGCCGTAAATGGGGATGTTGGGGAAAATCACACCAATTCAACACAACAACAAAAATCAACCGGAATTAAATGCGCAGCGGAATAACCCGGTCAATTAATTTCCCCTCTTCATGCTACCAAAATGAGGTATCAACAACCAAGCCAATAAATGCTAGCAATCAAAAACCAACACAACCACAGTACCGAATTTATGTGGAAAACCCACAAGACGGGGTAAAAACCATGGGACTGAAGTCCGTCAATCTTCCACTATCACAAATTAATAATTGGTTCACAACAAATATTCCTCTTTAGATAAAACTAGAGGCTAACACACTAGCAAAAACATCAGGAACAACATATCTTGGCTCCAACAACAAACTCATCACTATACTAGTGGATTACAAGCAACAAATTAGAAGAGGAGTGGGTAAGTCTCACCAAATGGGTATAACACCAATACCCAGTAACATGAAGCTTCTCAGCGATCAGCTCCGTTCACTTTGTAGAGCTTGAAGAGGAGAACAACATACTGAAATTTCATCAAGATCGGACTTTGTTTGCTATCCTATCAAGGCTTGCAAAGATGAGGAGCATACCCCCTTTCTTTCTTGTTCCTCTCGTAAAAAAACCACAGCCTCTCCTTTTAATTTTTGCTGCTGCTCACACTAATGGCACACACACAGGCATTTTCATTTTGTTTCCCACAAAGTCACGTGGTGTGACCTGTAAAGGAACCTCTCTTTTTTTATTTTATTTTATTTCTTTAACCCACATCACATTTTTACCCTTGGTCCATGTGGGTTTGGACCTACCACAACAATCTCCCCCTCCAAACTCACATGGAGGGCTCTACCAAGCCCGCTTGCTTCCGGCAAAAAACAAACTTCTCCTTCGGTAGTGGCTTAGTCATCATATAGGAGCCATTATCCTCCGTATGGATTTTCTCAACACACAATTGCTTCATCTCAATAGCTTCTCGTATCCATTGATACCGCACCTCAATGTGCTTGGACTTTGAATGAAAGGTAGGATTCTTACTGAGATGGATGACACTTTGACTATCACAGTGCACAACAACTTGTCTTGACTAAGACCAAGTTCCTCAAGAAGTTTCTTCATCCACATAACTTCTTTTCCACCCTCTGTCAGGGCAATGTACTCAGCCTCTGTAGTGGACAATGCTACACACTTTTGCAACTTTGATTGCCATGACATAGCTCCCCCTGCAAAGGTCATCATGAACCCAGAAGTAGACTTCCTAGAATCAACATCTCCTGCATATCAGCATTTGTGTACCCCTCAAGTATCGGACTCCCATGGCCAAAGGATAAACACAAACTAGAAGTACCCCTAAGATACCGCAATATCCATTTCACGGCCGACCAATGCTCTTTACCGGGATTAGACATGAACCGGCTAACAACGCCAACGGCATAGACAATATCCGGCCTAGTGCACACCATGGCATTCATCAAACCACCCACGGCTGAAGCATAAGGCAATTTCTTCATCTCTTCCTTCTCTTGGTCACTTGTAGGACTTTGCTTGGAACTAAGCCTAAAGTGAGCCGCAAGTGGAGAACACACCGGTTTTGCCTTGTTCATGTTGAACCTATCAAGAATCTTCTCGATGTATCTTTCTTGAGACAACCACCATTTCTTCTTGTTTCGGTCTCTAGAGATTTTCATACCAAGTATTTGCTTTGCCGGTCCTAAATCCTTCATTGAAATGAATTACTCAAAGCTTTCTGCAAACTGCAGATTTTCTTTGCATCATGGCCAACAATCAACATATCATCCACATATAGCAAGAGGATAATAAAATTATCATCAGAGTACCTCTTGACATAGACACAATGATCAGAGGTAGTCCTGCTGAACTCATGATCTATCATGAAGGAGTCAAACTTCTTGTACCATTGCCTTGGAGCTTGCTTAAGACCATATAAGCTCTTCCTTAGCTTGCATACAAGGTTCTCTTTTCCCTTGACTTCAAACCCTTCCGGTTGCTTTATGTAGATTTCTTCCTCTAGCTCACCATGGAGAAAAGCCGTCTTCACATTAAGTTGTTCAATCTCCAAGTCCAAATGGGCGGCCAGACCCAAAACAACCCGGATAAAAGACATCTTCACAACGGGAGAAAAGATTTCATCAAAATCATTCCCCTTCTTTTGACCAAATCCTTTCACAACCAATCTCGCCTTGTATCTTGGCTGTGAAGTACTTTCTACTATCTTTAGCCTAAAGACCCATTTGTTATTAAGTGCTCTCCTCCCCTCTGGCAACTCAAGCAACTCATAAGTGTTGTTCTCATGCAAGGAATTCATCTCATCTTGCATGACTTCCAACCATTTTCTTCTATCATCAAGTGAAATGGCCTCTTCATAGCTTTCTGGCTCTCCTTCATCTGTAACTGTCACCCACTCATTGGATGGATATTGTGTAGACGGTTGAGGCTCTCTTGATGATCTTCTCAACTATGACTGTGGTGGTGGTTCTACATCAACATGCTCCGGTGCATCATTATCAACTGTAGGAACATCATCGGGCTCATGACCAATTCCATCACCATCATCACTTTGCACATCTCCCTCGTGATCAACATGGACAAATGGAACTGTTCTCGGGCCACCTAGTACGTCACTAGAAGAAGAGGAAGAAGTACTAGGCTTTTCCGTCTCATCAAAGTCTTCTAGTGTTTGGTCTTCAAAGAACACCACATCTCTGCTCCTTATGATCTTCTTGTTCTTCAAATCCCACACTCTATACCCGAACTCATTATGCTCATATCCAAGGAAGATACACTGCTTGGTCTTACTATCAAGCTTGGACCTCTCATCTCTAGGCACATGAACAAATACCTTGCAACCAAACACCTTCAAGTGCTTGTAGGACACATTCTTTCCACTCCACACTCTATCTGGAACATCACCATCAAGTGCCGTGGAAGGAGATAAATTGATCAAATCAACTGCAGTCCTCATTGCCTCACCCCAAAATGACTTAGGCAATTTTGCATGAGAGAGCATATTGACAACTCTGTTGCAAATGGTTCTGTTCATTCTCTCTGCTACACCATTTTGCTGCGGTGTCTTAGGAGGTGTCTTCACAAGCTTGATGCCATAAGAGTTGCAATACTCTTCAAATGGCCCTCGGTATTCGCCACCATTGTCCGCTTTAACAGCCTTCAACTTCATCCCAGTTTCTCTCTCAACACTGGCATGGAACTTCTTGAACACATCAAGCACCTGATCTTTACTCGTCAACACAAAAGCCCACACTTTTCTAGAGTGGTCATCAATAAAGGTTAAAAAATACAAAGCACCTCTATTGGATCTATCACTCATGAAACAAACATCAGTGTGAACTAAATCAAGAGCATTACTTTTTCTAGATGGAAGAAAAGTATGGAAAGATACTCTATGTTGCTTGCCAACTAAATAATGAGTGCAAGATTTAGACAAGGTACCTGACAAGCTTGGAAAGAACTCTTTCTTTGCAAGCAATTGTAGGCTTTTCTCACTCAAGTGCCCAAGTCTCTTATGCCACAACTCCATAGAGACTTCATGCTCAACGGCATTTACTTCATCATAGCATGGCTTTGCTTGAGTCTGGTAGAGAGTATTCTCCTTTTTTCCTTTTGCCAAGACCATTGTACCTTTTCCTCTAGTAAGCTTCCAAACCCCATTACCAAAGCTACTGTGATATCCCTCATCATCAAGAATGCCGGTAGAGATCAAAGTCAATCGTAGATCCGGAACATGTCTCACATCCTTGAATAGCAACTTGCACCCAAGATTGGTTTCTAGACAAATATCACCAACACCAACAATCCGAGCATCGGACTTGTTACCCATCTTCAATGAGCCAAAGTCACCACTCTTGTAGGTACTAAAGAACTCTCTACAAGGTGAAACATGTCGGGAAGTACCACTGTCTAAAACCCATGTGTATTCTTGTTGTGCAACATTATTGCTCTCCTCCTCATATACTAGGAAGGAATCATCTTCGGAATCAATTGCCACTGCACTTGAATCTTCTTTTGCAACCTTCTTGCCTTCTTCTTTTTCTTGATCTCTCTTGAAGCTTCTACACTCTCTTTGGATATGTCCCGGCTTGTCACAGTAATAGCATCTAATCTCACTTCTGAATTTGGAATTTCCTCTAGACTTCCACTCTTTCTTCTTGTCACGAGACTTGGAATGTTTTCTTCCTTGCGGCTTTCTGCTCTTGCACCTCCCCCTGTTCTCTGTAACAAGGGCCTCTGACTCAGTGGACTTAACTCCCAGTTCTTTCCTCCTGGCAGCTTCATCCATCACACTATCCTTTACTGCATCTAAAGTGAGTTTCACAGCAAGAGCAGAATTGCTAAGAGATACTGTCAAAGTCTCCCATCTGTCTGGCAAAGAACTCAACAAAAATAATGCTTCATCATCTAGATTTATCCCCAAAGTAATCAAGTGGTTCAAGATTCCTTGGCAGTTGTTTAAGTGCTCTGACATATCATGCCCATCTGAATACTTCAGGTTCACAAGCCTTTTAATAAAAAAAGCCTTGTTTTGCGCACTCCGCTTCTCAAACAAATCTTCCAGCTTCTTCCATAACTCATAGGCATCTGTGATCTGACTAACATGATGAACCACACTAACATCAATCCACTTACGAATATTAGCAATTGTCTTCCTATTCAAAGAGTTCCACTCCTTGTCACTTGTACTTGCAGCTTTTTGGCCCTCACATTGCAATGCAAATGATCCTCCATGTACATCTTCCACACACAGTAATTCGATGAAGTGAGTTTTATCAAGCTAGCTTTATCCTCCATTTTGATATGCACAAGAAACCACAAACAATGAACCTTTGCTCTGCTACCAGTTTGTTGGGGAAAATCACACCAATTCAACACAACAACAAAAATAAACCGGAATTAAATACGCAGCAGAATAACCCAGTCAATTAATTTCCCCTCTTTTTTCTACCAAAATGAGATATCAACAACCAAGCCAATAAATGCTAGCAATCAAAAACCAATACAACCACATGATATGAACATATTTCACATAGTAATAAAGGCATGAAAACTTCTTTACTATTATGATTTCGAATAAAAATCACACATTTTACCTATCTTTCTTTGTTTGATTGTAGAATAAATTTCTTTAACTATCAATTATGTTTTCAAGTGTAAAATCGTCCCACTTCGCTACCGAAAACGATCAATTTCGGCCAAAGCTGGAAACCGGGCAGAAACTCGAGCACAGTTTACTCTTTTGCTGATTTCAGAAGCCTCAGAAGTTCAATTAATTTGAAACAAGTTGGAGATGAAAGTAGCCATCCTGAGCTTTCCAGTGTTATAAATTTCATAATTTTTGTCCTTTTAGATTAGGAGCAATAATTAATTCAGTTCAGTCCAGACGTGCAGGAATCCTGCACTGGCCACCGACCCAGTCTCGGTATTTTCATCATAACTCCTACTACAGAAGTCCAATTCGGGATTTCTTTATATGGAAAGAAAGATAAAAGAATTATCTACAACTTCTTAGAAAATCCCAAAGTCCAATTCGGCCGTCAAAATATCGCAAATATGCTGGAAATTCTCGGGTCATAAGTTGTTAACAATGTGACCCCTTCTAGAAGAGCATCATGGCAGCCATTAGCACATGCTTGTTGGACAATCTAAGTGGACAACCTGGAAGGCATTCAAGGAGAATAAAACAGCCTGGAAACCAACATAATTTCCTGGAAAGAAAGCTCAACCATCAGCACATGCAAAAGAGAACGAATATTCATGCTAAGCTGGATTGCAGTAGTGGACAAATCAAAATAGCTTCACCAACCTATCATGATGATTTATATAGTCTATTCACATCTACAACAACAGAAGCTCAAGAATTCCAGAAAAATATCAGAGCATATAAAAATATTTTTTTTATTTACATCTTTTGGAGTTAAATTAGATAAGGAACTAGCATCATTCAAGTGCGGAGTCTATACTCTAACAGCCCGGGTAAAAATTTACATTTTACCAGGACTGTAAAAACGCTTTGTACAGTAATTTACCATGTAGAATATTCTTGGGTAATTATTTCAGGGTAAATTATGCATCGGATTCCGAAATCAAGCTCTGTCCCACGCTCGGGATTTTTCTGCGGATTTTATGGACCAAAGTTGAAATTTTTCGGGTCCAGGAATCTTCAGAAAAGTCTGGTTTAACTTCGAATTATCGGACCAAAAAATTATAGATATTTTCTGGTCCAGGCAGTGCACAGTATAACTGCACAGTGAAGATGCTTTACCTGTGCAACTCGTGAGTTGTTTCCTGTGCGCTTGTGAAATCTTGACTGTGATACCCGTGAAACTCTGCCTTTTTCCTCTCCATGCCTTGTGTTCCTACATCACCATCTGCCTGCAAACCTGAAACCCATTCTCTGCCATTTTCCCTGCCTACACCTGCAACCCATCCTCTGCAAACACAAAATAATCAGTAAACCAAAACCAGTAAAATAAAAGAAAGAAAAAAAAAAGAGGAAAAATACTTAATATACACACACACAACCGACCGGCTGGCCACCACCTCTTCCTCCCCACGCACGCGCCATCAACCACCGACGCCTCCACCAAGCCACCAACCGCTTGCACCAACCTCCACCGCCGTCGCTACCCTTCCTCCCTCGCGACGTGCCACCGGCAGATCCGTCCCCTCCACCGCCTTCCTCTTCCTCCTCTTTCCTTCTCCTCGCCCCCAACACCACCATACCGAGCTGCAGCAACCCGGTCGCATGTCCACCAGACGCAACCGTGCCGCCTTGCTCCGCCATCGCAGAGCCACCTTTGCCTCCCGAGTTCGCTGCAGACCCGCCTCTCTACCTTGACGCCTCGCTCAGCCCTGCATTGCCGACGACGCTGAGCCACGACAGTGGCGATTCGAGCTTCCTCGTTGCCACCTCCAGCCCGCGTCTGCAGCCACCAGCGAGCCGCACCTCGCCTCGCATCCCGGCCATCATCCGTCAAGGTGAGCAACCCAGGGTTGAAGGCAACCCATCTAACCGGGTGGGTTGACCCGATAGCAGTGGGTTGACCCGGTTGGGTTAGGGCATGACTTGGGCTGGGTAAGACTTTGGGCCTGGCTTGGCATGGGCTTGTGTTAGGTTAATGCTTTAGTTTTGGGTTGGCCCAGATTATTTTGGGCTGGCCCAGTTTATTAAAAAAAAAAGAAAGAAAGAAAGGGAACTAAGAAATAAAATCTGGAAAATAATAATTATGTGAATAATCTGGAAAATATAAGAAAATAGTATATGGATATAATTTGTGAAAATAAAGGAAATAATTACTTTCGTATATTACTTTCAAGAAACAAAAGTGATTATAACATAATTGTTAAATTATGGTACTACTCCTAAAGATGTGTACCATGGAAAATACTATTGAAAAATATGTATATGTGAATAATTTCTAGGAAGAATATTTTATGATAGCTAATGCCTCTGGAAAGAATAATAATTATTTTTATCAAATATTTTGGAAAGTACATACTTAAGGAAAATAAAAATGGAAAGGGTATTATCAAAGTAAATACGTACCGGAGTAATAACCGGATATAATTATGGTAAAATAATTCCGGCCTATGAAAATAAATGGTGAATTATGATGATAAAGGGAATAACCCGGGGGAGTACCGAGTTGGTCCAGTAATTATTTTACGACTTGCAGCATTAGTCGAGCATTTGCATATCATCTTATGTGTGCATAATTATTGTTTGATATAGGAATTGATAACGAGCAGTACCCCGAGGAGCCTGAGCCGGAACCCTTCGAGGACTATCAGGAATAGGGAAATCGGCTAAGGTGAGGATAAGTAAATATTTATATACTGTCCGTAGTACCAAGTTGCTGTTTGTTTATTATGTGTGTTATATGCTTGAATAATTCTTTGTGGCTGTGGATGGTTGGTGTGAGATGAATTTAATTGGATTTGTTGCCGTTGATGTTGTTGAATTGATGCTACTGTTGATGTTTTTGATAATGTAGAAATGTTGGTAATAGTAGGTTATTACTGTTCTTGACTGTGAAATTGTGTGAGTAGAGTACCGAGGATACTAGTATGGGAAAACAGTTGGAATAAGTTGTATTATCCAGACGAGCGGAGAGGCTGTGAGCCTGCTCGGGATAATGAGATAATGGAGGATAATAGAAATTAAGTAACTAGATGAGGGTAAACAAATAATAAAACTGGTTACACTTAGACATCTAGTAAGTCACAGTTAAATGTTGGAACAGCCAGATGGTGGTCTTATTTTTATGGTGCTGGGGGAGAGTGTGCTTGGGGTCTGCTCCCTGTCTGTACCAATTTTTATTTTAGGTGCTGGGGGAGAGTGTGCTTGGGATCTGCTCCCTGTCTGCGCCAGTTATACGTGGAGGTACCTGGGCGGGGTCCACGGGCTAGCTAGCTTGACTACCAGGCGACGACCACCATTTAACTAGTGATAGGGGCCCTGATAATAAAATTGGTATAGCGTGTCTAGAATCACAGAGTGTGTTATTTAGGGTTCGTGTGAACCTTAGTTAACTGCTGTTGATGTGACTTAGATTATTTACGGTTGTTTGTATATGTATATTTGCTTATGGATTTTACCCGGTGAGCACTTCGGACTCACCCCTCGCCTGTGTGACCTGGTCGCGTAGTTTGATTGTGCGTAGCTCAGGTACGTTCGAGGCAAGCTGTGGTGCACCCTCTGCCAGGCCCGGATCCATCCTGCATTGCATCTTGTTCATACTGATGTCTATTGCTGTATTGTATTAAGACTTCCGCTGCTTGCATTTTACTACATAGTTCTGATGCTTGTTGTAATAATGTTCCCGTGCCGGGACAAGTACTGTTGATGTATTATGTACTTTTATTGTATTAATACTATTGGTTGTGATATTTACCATTGTGGTTACTGTAATAGTATGTGGTCCCACGTGTTTACTGTGTATAACGGTAAATACGGATCGGGGCGTTTCATTTTAGTAGCGGAGCGGGATGTAGGTCCTTGGTTGTTGTTTGATTATTTGTGCATATCCTGCTCCACATGTTATAAATACGATACTCATGCATACATCTTCGTATAGGTAGGACGAGATGGATCCGGCTGAGGGACACCGGCATGCCGCCCAACAGCACTTGGAAGAGGACCAAGTGTCAATCGGCCAACTGCATGCCTACGTGGAAGAGCCACAAGTCTACGACGGGGTACCGGGTATGCCATAGCAGATGTCCTTGAAGATGATGCACATGATGGCCCAGATCCTTCAACGACAGACAATTGGGGGACCAGTCGAGGACCCTGTTTTTACCAAGCTATCTAAGCTTGGAGCTGAGCCATTCTCAGGAGCGACTGACCCTCGTGCACAGCCGACCAGTGGCTACGTCAGATCGCCAGGGTCATGCTTAAGATCAAGTGCACAACCGACCAGTGGACGAACTATGCCGCTTCTCTTTTTCGTGAGGAAGCAGCAACATGGTGGGAATCTACCACAAGAGACCTGCCGAAACCAGTGGTGATGCCATGGGCTGAGTTCACGGCCATGTTGAAGGACAAATTCATTACTGAAGAATTTCAAGAGCGCATGCAGCGCGAATTCCTGGAATTGCGCCAGGATGGTATGACCGTGACAGAGTACGAAAAGAAGTTTGACCGTCTGTCCCTGTATGTTGGAGATCTGGTACCAACTACCAAAGCCAGATGCCAACGTTTCTAGAGAGGTTTACATCCTGACATCCGAGCTATAATGGGATGCAAGGATTATGATGGTTATCGGGACATGGTAAGGGATGCTTAGAAGGCTGAAGTTACCTGGCGTGACCAACAGGAGTATCGCCGGAAGAGAAGTGCACCACAGATTCCTCCCAGTCAGAACAAGAAGCCATATGTACCTGCCACTAGTGCACCCGCAGCCGGACGAGGACAGTACCGATCGACGACCTATGGACGTGGTTGGACTAACAACCGCGGAGCTCCGACTGGAGGATGGAGTGGACCCGGAGTGACTAGTTCTGGAGACAACTGCTTCTGACGTCCCATATCATCAGTCAGATGCTTCGAGTGCAATGAGTTGGGACATTACCGTTATGCATGCCCAAAGCTTGGGAGAGTCAGTAACTGTAAGTATCCGGTTCATGCAATTGACAATCAAAAGCACAAAATACAACATCTATGCGCAGCGGAAATACCGGATACACATGGAGGATCCATGTGAAGGGAGCCAAACCGAATAACAATTTTTCATACCTGTAACGGTTGAGGTCTTTCACCCAATTGTAGAACCGATTCAGCTAGAGCCAGACAAAAGCCTCGCCCCTCTACGGTATCCACATGAACCGCTGTAACCGGTTGAAGAACGTCTCACGACTTCAACCCGAGCTCTCCCGAACTGGTGTGCTAGCAACAAGTTTCCGGGAGCTTTTGTGTGTGGTGTTTTTATCTCAAATTTTCAGACCACTCAAGAACTCTTCTCAAGCTCTGAAAATTCTCTCAAGAACAAGTGTGTGTGAGGAAGAAGATGAGCAATAGTGATCTGATCACTCAACCCTCAAAGGCATAATGCATTAGTGGAGTTAATGGCCAACATGGTAGTCCACTAAGCAACATGATTATGTCTCTACATAATCATGTTTCCCACTAAGCATTATCAACACAACTCAGCATGTTTTGGTTCAAAAAATCTGACTTTTAGTGAGCCAAACCAGCCCAAAAACGACCCTGGTCCAACCACGGTCCAACCGCGGTCCAACCACACCTTGGTTCAACCATGGTCTAACCACGGTTCAACCACCTGCTCGAATCAACGGCTGTATGTGTGTGACCCTGTAGGCACTTGTACGTTCGACAATAGTCGTAAAATCTCATTTTACAATTATAAGCAAAGAGCGGCGTCTAGCAACACATCATTGCCACCCGAACGACAAGATCAATACTGATTCCACGTGCCTCGAAACATGTCATCGTCCCTTCGTCCCATTATCAAGATTAAACACGAGACATGGAATATGTCAATCTCGTATATGTTTAATCTCGGTTTCTTGATCCTCGAGTTAACAGGTAAAACGGATACCAATGATATCATATATCATTATCCGAGCATGGCCATGCATTTACGGTTCAACTCTATCAAGAAAGACTCCGATAATATACCCGTTATATGGGTTGGACGAATCCCCTCTAGATCATACAAAACCCACTACACACTCATCATACAAAACCCACTACACACTCATCATATACCCAATGATTACCCTTACGTCTATCCAGTTACCGATGACCAGGAATAATATCAAAGCATATGACTCACATATTGGGAACCTTGATGATCACAGGTCTAAGGACAATACATTATATGAACCGCTATCGACAAAACATATAACGTTCCATGTAGCGTTCTTATGTGGGTCGGTCCAGTCTACAAGTTCTCTAACTTGTACCCGTATGTAGAATTCATTTCACATATGCAATTCTCAACATACGCTAGTCTTAATTTATTATTACAACCCATCCACAATAATAATCGACTAGGGACAATTTTAGAATATGAAATATTCTAGGGTTATAAGTATGTGCAAGCGTTTATCTCATAAACGATACTTATTGGAATAAACTTAATGTGTATACATGACTACAAATAATCATCCATGATTGGCTTTTAGGCATATTACACTAACAATCTCCCACTTGCACTAAAGCCAATCATCCATATATCTCATACATGTGGATCTAGTATGGCCATCATGCTTCCGCTGTGTGAGAAGATTAGACAATAGATCTCCTACTTTGTTCCCAAAAGGAACTATACACAGCCTCAGTTGTAGAGTCGGCTACTGTCTCTTGCTTGGAACTCTTCCAGCATACAGTACCTTGCTTGGAACTCTTCCAACACACATTACCACTTCCAAGACAAAACACTTATCCTAACTGCAATCTAAAATCACCCCTATCGGTTTGGAAGCTAGCATCTGTGTAACCCTTTACACAAGCTCATCAACGCTTCCGTAAACCAGGAATGCATCCTTAGTGCTTCTCAAGTACTTAGGATGTTCTTAACTGATGTCCACATTCTCACTGGGATCAGACTGGTATCTGCTTGTGACACTCAAAGCATAAGCGACATCCGGCCGAGTACATAACATGGCATACATGATAGATCCTATTACCGAAGCAAAAGAAATCTTACTCATCCGCTCTCTCTCCTTAGATGTACTAGGACATTGATTCTTTGAGAGAGATATGCCATGTGACAGGGGCAAGAACCCTTTCTTGGAATCTTGCATGCTAAACCTCTTTAGCACCTTGTCAATATACGTACTTTGACTTAGCCCGAGAAGCCTTTTGGATCTATCTCTATATATCTTTATACCTAACACATAGGCAGCTTCTCTTAAGTCCTTCATCGAGAAATTCTTTCCTAACCAAGTCTTTACGGACTGTAGTGTTGGAATTGTTAGTTATATGCCCAAAAGCCAATCTATGGATGATTGTAGTCATGTATATACATTGAGGTTATTCCAATAAATATGATTATGAGATAATTACTTGCACATATTTATAACCCTAGTTTATATATTTGATATATTCTTAAATGTCCCTAGTCGGTTATTATTATGGACGGATTGTAATAATAAATTAAGACTAGCGTATGTTGTGAATTTATATGTGATATGAATTCTACATACGGGTACAAGTTAGAGAACTTGTGGACCGGACCGACCCACATAAGAACACTACATGGAA
>JAKUCV010004055.1:0-26967 GCA_028386065.3 Turnera subulata | reverse complement strand
AAGCTGTGGCGCACCCTCTGCCAGGCCCGGATCCATCCTGCGTTGCATTATGTCCATATCATTATCTGTTATTGTGTTGTATTAAGACTTCCGCTGCTTGCTGTTTATATATCTCTATGGATTGATGCTTGTAGTAGTAATGTTCCCGTGCCGGGACTAGTACGGTTGATGTATTATGTACTTTTAATGTATTTAATCCATTGGCTGTGTTATTTACCGCTGTGGTTGTTGTAATAGTATGTGGTCCCACGTGTTTACTGTGTAAACGGTGAATACGGATCGGGGCGTTTCATTTTTTCCAAAATAATAAACAAAATAATTTTTCTGGAAATTATATCATATATATGTATTTTCCTCAAAATTATTCCATAAAATATATTACTTGTCAAAATATAATTACCAAATATTATTATTTTTAGAAAACCATATTTCCAGAAAAATTAATCATACAAAATTATTTCCTGAAAATAAATAAGAATTAACAAATATACCTATGTACATTTTCCAAAGGTAAAAATACCTTTCCCAACAATTATATATCAAAGTAATTATATATGTTAAAAACTATTATTTTTGTATACCATAAATACATATTTTCCAAAAGGTACGAGTTACCATAATTTTCCAGGAAAAATAACATGTATATAAATTTTCCAGAAAATATTTCCATGGTATATATATTTTTCCAAATAATAATAGTTTTTCCAAACATAACTTAATTATTTAACAAAGTTTATATACTTATATTTTTCTCAAAATACCAGAATTAAACTGACCATAATTTTCTCAAGGTGAATATATATATTTTTTTCAGAATTAATTACCAGAAAATGAGTAAATATATAAATATATTATTATTATTATTATTATTATTATTATTATTATTATTATTAGTATTATTATTATTATTATTGTTATTATTATTATTATTATTATTATTATTATTATTATTATTATTATTATTATTATCATTATTTTAAAACAGGACCAGGTCAAAGCCAACCCAACCAGGTTCACGACCCGGTCGTGACCCACCCAGAAGGAACGGATCGCTCACCTACAGCGGCAACGGCGGCGCGGGGAAGGCGTCACGAAGCGCGGCGTGAGGCGTCAACTCCATAGGCGGTGGAAACTCGGCGCGGCGACGGCAGGAGGCTGAGCAGAGCGGAGGAGAAGCGGATCCGCGGGTCTGCTCGCGGGTCAACGGCGCGTCACGGCCCGTCAGGCGGCGGAAGACGACGGGGGCGACGGCAACAGGTCGGCGACAGCACGGCGACTCTCCTGGCGGCGGCGGTGTGGCGAGAAACGGTGGGGAACTCCTCCTGGTGAACAGTAGCAGGGGGAGGATCCGGGGTGACGACTGTTCATCCTTGTTTTCTTTCCTTTTTTTTCTTCTATTTTTTTCTTTTTCTTTCTATTTTTCTTTTTTTTTCATTACTTGTTTTATTATTTTTTCTTCTTCTCTGTTTTTCTTTTTTGGTTTTTTTTCTTTTTTTTCTTTTCCTTTTTTTTTTCTTCTCTCTTTTTTTTCTCCTTTCTTTTCTCTCCTTTTTTTTCCCTTTTTTTTTCCCCTTCTTCCTTTCTTCCTCTTCCCAGCTGCTTTTAAACTGATGAAAACACTGCACATCAGCCGCCTGCATAGTTGACTCAATTATGCAGGTTTGGCTGCATATGGGGCGAGTCCAGTCCGGACCAGAAAATAACTGCTTACCCCCTTAGTTATTTTTCGGTGTGATTTTTCTGAGGATTCCGGGACCCGAAAAATACCAACCTTGGGTCCGTAAAATCCACGGAAAAATCTCGAGCGCGGGAAAAGACTCGGTTTCGAAAAGCGACGCTCGATTTACCTTGACTTAATTACCCAAGATTAATTCATTTAGTAAATCGCTGTTTAACAACTTTTACAGTCCCGGTAAAAATCCAAATTTTTACCCAGGCTGTTACATATCTCGTACAAAACATAAGAAGAGAATCAAAGAAAAGCCAAGAAACAAGTCAAAGTCCCATCCTTTAATTCATCAATGTTGCTAAGTTAAAGCACTCACTCATCTTTCTCGTATATTCTTGCATTAAACCTACTTTTGATTTTTTGTTACATGGGAAGTTGAGAAGGGAAGAATTCTCACGATTGCCTGTAACCCTTATTTTGCAATGGTTTATAAATCTATTAGGTTTATGTCTTAGCCTTTTACATCGTTCAGCATCATCCTCTAGAAAATTGTTTTTCTTTCTAGCCGTATCAAGCTGTTTTACTTTTGTATTAGATTAGAGCTGATCATTCCTAAGATTCTGTGATGTTTATTACTGACTTTTTAGCTCTTGTTTTCAATTAGGTTACGTTAATAGTAATAGATTCGCAACTGAAATCAAGAGTGCATCTCATCATCTAGAAGGAATTGAATGGAAAAACAATCCGACTGAAACTTGTCCAAATTGCCGTCATGTTATTGACAATAGTGATGTATGCTTATTCCTTTCTCCCTTCGTCATCTCCTCTTGTTTGAAATTATTTTCTACCAATTTGTGAAAAAACTGATTTATACAACAATTAAGAAAAGCTACAAAGGAGAGTATTTCCGAAAATATTATCCGTCTAATTATTATTTATATTATATATCACGTGCGATGCATATGCAACAAAAACGAGATTAGATATTGATATATAAATTAAATTTTATTTATTTAGAGAATGAAGTAGAAAAATAGAGAAAATACAAAAAAAAAATTGTTTGAAAAAAATAATTCAACTATTACTAATGTTTACAATACAATATAGTAAATATTACCAAAAAAAGATATAATTTCAAAAATAATTAAGTGGATATAAATATGCAAAAAATTAAAAAACATAATGCACTTATTCAAAATATTACTATAAAATATTTACGTGTATATTTTAAAAATTTTATACTATTTTTTAAAAACAATTTTTACGAGTATATTTTAAAAATTATTTGTTCTAAAAATTATTGTAAAATATTTTAATTTTTTAACTATTTTTTAGGTAAAATACTTGAATGTGCAGAATTAAAAGTTTATATTTTGTGAATATTATTATAAAATACTTAAATTTTTTTAGCCTTTTCTTGTTACTTGATTATTTTTATTTATTTTACTTATCAAATGCCTAAAAATTATAGTTGGAAAGTTTAATCTGTTTTAATAAAAGGAATAAAATACTAATCAAGCCCGTGGATCTCACAGGTCGTGAACTAGTAAGTTGTTAGATATTAGACAATGTCTTTTTGATTGTATGTAAGATACTAAGATTCTAAAAATTTGTTTTATAAAAAATAATTTTATAAATTTAAAATAAATTAGAAAATTGTTAAAAGCAGGAAAACTATATCATCCATTTAATTTGAAACCAATTTTGAAAGAAATAAAATTATTATATAAAAAAATAAATTAAATGTTAACTAATATAAAGAAATCTAATTGTTACATAAAATACGTATAGTTAAGTTTATAATTTATTTTTCTTTTTTTAAGGTCAATTTAAGCGTCCCGACCCGTATTTACCATACACAGTAAACACGTGCCGAAACTATTCTTATTGATAGAACAGACAGTACATCGCAGTCAGAATACTACACGGTAAAATTCAGATACAACAAATGTACAAAGCAACATCCGTCACCCACACTCGGGGACTATTATTCAATCCACACTCAAAGCTCAACATAGCAGCACAATCCACAATATCAACATCATAAGCAATATAGGAAAGCAGCAACATATATGACACAACAACGGAAGACTTTTATGCACATGCAGCGGAGGTATGGATCTGGAGTCAGGTGGAGAAGAAAGCAGCAGCCATCGTATATCGTACCTGAACTACGAAGCAACCAAACCTACGGGATGAAACCCCGCAGGCGAGGGGTGAGTCCGAAGTGCTCACCGACGAAGGATTAACAGAGATATATATATTCAACTGTAATACTTTCAAAGTAAGCACAACAATCTCAACAGTAAGCACAAACAATCACAGCACAAGAAGACTACCATAAACAACTATGCCAAGACCAAAAGAATGCTTAATTATTTTTATTACCAATTTTATCTTTCGGGCCCGTCACTGGACAAGCTAGGGTCGTACCTCGTTATTAACTAATTCTGGATGCCAGGCCAAATCACAATCCGGGATCAACATCCCAATACCAACAATCCGGGATCAACATCCCAATATCACAAATCCGGGATCAACATCCCAATAACAACATCATCCGGGATCAACATCCCTATCAACCAACCAAACCGGCCGTGACACCACAAAACTAGTCTCTAACCATCTAGTCGTACCACTACTTTCCACGTGACAATTATATCATCATCTCAAATTCATTTCCAATTCCATTACTCTATCATCAATTATTCAATTTTTATTATCTCAGATTATTCTACAGGCTCAACCAGCCAACAATCTCATATCACTGTTTAATCACAAATAACAGTTCAATGGCTACTCACAATACCACATTGCAACAACACAAACCAGCAACATCACAGCAATATCCACAGCAATCAGATAGCAAACAATATCCATTAACAAGTTCCATAGCACTTATATAACAGTCAATAATCAAATCAGCGGTTCAATCAAACAACAAAATCAAACACAGTACTACAGACATATATCCAAGGTTATCCATCCTCACCTTAGCCGATTACCAAGTTTGGAAATGCCCCACAGACTCCAAGTCCGGTTCCTCAGGTATCTGCTCGTTATCAACTCCTATATCAAACAAATAATATGCACACATAAGTGACATGCAATGTCATGCTACTACTGTATACCGGAAAATAAATACTGACTCGTCTCGGTTACTCCCCCGGGTTATTTCTCCATTATCATCGTCATTCACCATTTAATTCCAGTATCTAAAATAATGCTATACTTATACCTATACCTATACCTATTCCCGGATATTATTCCGGTGCAATACCTACTTTGATAATACCCTTTTCAAATTTATTTCTACAAGTATGTACTTTCCAAAATATTATTCCCCAAATTTTTCCAAAATATTGTTTCCACAAATTATATTTTATCTTCCAGAATTATAATTACCAGATTTTATTTTATTTTATTTTCTTCTTCTTTTTTCTTTTCCGGACTGGGCCGAATGGTACTAGCCCAGACCAAAATCCAACTCAAACTCAACCCAGCTTCTGCACAAGCCCAAATCCCAGGCTCACATGGGAGCCCAGTAGGCCCGCGCAACAACCCACCAAGATGGTCCGGCCCATGTTAACCCAGGCCTAGGTCAACCCAGCAAAACCGAGTCGGCCCGTCCGTTTAGACAGGTCATCCCCAACCCGTGAGTAGCTGCTCACCTACGCGAGTTGCAGCACGGCGGCTCCGCGTCGGAAAAAGCGGCGGCAAGCGAGGTAAGGAAGGGTCGAGCAGGGCGGTGAGGCGAGAGCGGCGCGCGGCGGGGAAGGGCGTGACGGCAACGGTGTCGGCAGACACGAGAGAAAGGGGGTCGTCGGCTCGGCTGTGGGCTCAGGTCTTCGCTCGGGCGGTGGCGGTTCGCAGCAGAGCAGTGGCGTCGATGGTGGTGACCGGCAGGGAGAGGAGGACGGTGCGCGCATGGGAAATGAGGGGAGGTGCAGGTGGTGGCGAGGCGTTTGAGGGCGGTGGCTCACGGTGGTGGTGCTTCAAGGAAGAAGGAGGAGAAATGAAGAGAGGAGGGTGATGGTCCCAAAACGGTGGCGTTGGATAGGGAGTGTGTGTGTGTGTGTGTGTTGTTTAAATTTTTTTTCCTGGCTGGTTTTGTGAAGGGAAAAGTTTTGGTTCTGCACAGTGTGTTTTGCAGGAGAAGAGTGAGTGTTTTCAGGTGAGTTGAAGCGTTGATGGTGATACTAAGCAGGAAGGAAAAATAATCAAGACGCAGTGCAGGACAAGGCTAGTCACAGGCAGCATACTGGTGGTTCACGGATCTCACTCACATGCAACACAGTGGTGGCGGCTGCTGCAACACTGTGCAGCGTGTGAAGCAGGTTCTGTCCGGACCAGCAAATAACTAATGTACCCCCTTGACTTTATTTCTGGCCCAATAATTCGGGGTTAATCCCGACATTTCTGAAGATTCCTGGACCCGAAAAATTCCAACTTGATCCGGAAAAATCCGCAGAAAAATCCCGAGCATGGGACAAGGCTCGGTTTCGGAATCCGATGCATAAATTACCATTAATTAATTACCCAAGATTAATTTTAATGGTAAACGACTGTAAAATAAATTTACAATGACGGTAAAAACGTAAAAATTACCCGGGCTGTTACAGCCTACCTACCTTAAAAAAATTTCGTCCCCGAAATTCACTCCGGTGCTGTAAACAGGTGTGGATACTGTGAACGCATGTGCTCCTCAACTTCCCACGTGGACTTGTTCGCAGAGTGCTTGCTCCACTTGACCTTTACCATAGGAATAGCTCGGTTCCTCAACTGTCTGACCTCTCGGGCAAGGATCTGCCCCGGCAATTCTGTATACGTGAAGTCCTCTGGGACCTCAACATCTGCTGTAGTAACCACATGACTCGGATCAGATCTGTACCTCCTCAACATGGAAACATGAAACACATCATGAATCCGTGACAACTCCTCTGGTAAGGATAGTCTGTACGCCAAGGGTCCAACCCTTTCCACAATCTCATATGGGCCGATGTACTTGGGACTCAGCTTCCCTCTTTTCCCGAATCTGATAACACCCTTCCAAGGTGCAACTCGGAGGAAAACTCTTTCTCCCACTTGGTACTCCATCTCACGGCGATGCTTATCAGCATAACTCTTCTGTCGGTCTTGTGCTGCCCTCATGCTCTGCTTAACAACCTGAATCTTGTCAACTGTCTGCTTGACCAATTCTGAACCCACAATTAAACGGAGACCTTCTTCATCCCAACATACTGGACTTCAGCATTTCCGTCCGTAAAGAGCTTCAAACGGTGGCATGCCAATGCTGGAATGAAAACTGTTGTTGTAGGCGAACTCCGCTAAAGACAAATACTGATCCCAACTCCCACTGAAATTAAGAGCACAAGCCCTTAACATGTCATCCAGCGTCTGAATAGTCCTCTCTGACTGTCCGTCAGTCTGAGGATGAAATGCAGTATTGAAACTCAGCTTCGTCCCCAAAGCTGCTTGCAGACTCTTCCAAAACCGTGATGTGAATCTCGGATCTCTGTCTGAGACTATGGACTTAGGAATCCCATGTAGTCTCACAATCTCTGCAACATACTGTTTCGCCAACTTATCCAAAGTATCTGTTTGTTGGATGGGGAGAAAATGAGCTGATTTTATAAGTCGATCAACGATAACCCAGATGGCATCATGCTGTCTCCGGGTCAACGGTAATCCAACCACAAAATCCATAGTGATCATCTCGCACTTCCACTCTGGCACTGACAAAGATCTCATCTTCCCTGCTGGAGCCTGATGCTCGGCTTTCAATTGCTGACAAGTGATACACTTGGCCACATACTCGGCTACATCCTTCTTCACACGTGGCCACCAGAAATGACTCCTCAAATTTTGGTACATCTTGGTGCTTCCTGGGTGCATAACATATGGCGTCATTTGTCCTTCTTCCAAAATCTGACTGCGTAGGTCACCAACACTGGGTACACATAAACGTTTCCCCAGCATCAATGCACCATCCTCAGCTATGCGAAACTTATCTTCTTTCCCACTACGGACTACTTCCTTCAGCTTGATCAAGTCGGGATCTCCATCTTGTAGTTCCATAATCCAACCTCTCAGGTTAGACTTGACTTCAATATGGATCAACAAAACTCCTGTCTCATCCACTGACAAATCAACTCCCATCTTCTTTAACTCGATGAGTGAGGACATCGAGTAGGTCGTGGAAGCATCTTCTGGCTGTCTCTGGCTCAAGGCATCTGCTACAACATTAGCTTTTCCAGGGTGATACTCAATAGTACAGTCATAATCATTCAGCAACTCAACCCAACGTCATTGTCGCAGGTTAAGTTCCTTCTGAGTCATGATGTACTTGAGACTCTTATGATCTATGAAGATCCGGCATCTCTCTCCAAACAGATAATGTCGCCGAATCTTCAAAGCAAGGATCACTGCGGCCTTCTCTAGATCATGTGTCGGGTAGTTCTTCTCATGTGGCCTCAACTGTCTCGAAGCATAGGCAATCACTCGGCCTTCTTGCATCAGAACTGCTCCCAAACCAAGACCTGAAGCATCACAAAACAACACATACTCCACTCCTGGCTTAGGTACTGTCAAGACTGGTGCTGATGTCAAATTTTTCTTCAGTTCATCAAAACTCTTCTGGCATGCATCACTCCATACAAAGGCTTGATCTTTCCTCAATAGCTTGGTCATGGGACTGGCGATCAAGGAAAAACCCTCAATGAACCTCCGGTAATATCCTGCAAGGCCAAGAAAACTTCTGACTTTGGGTACCGTCTTGGGCGGCTCCCACTCTAGAACAGCTTTCACTTTAGCAGGATCAACCTTAATCCCATCTCCGGACACAACATGTCCAAGGAATGCAACTTCCTCAAGCCAGAACTCGCACTTACTGAACTTAGCATACAACTCCTTCTCTCGCAGCCTCTGTAGTACTACCCTCAGGTGCTCCTCATGTTCTTCCCTGCTCTTGGAGTATATCAGAATGTCGTCGATGAAGACCACCACAAACTTATCCAAGAACTCGTTTAAGACCAAATGCATCAAGCACATGAAAACTGTAGGTGCATTGGTCAAACCGAAAGGGACCACTGTGAACTCAAAATGCCCATACCCAGTACGGAAGGCCGTCTTCGGTATGTCCTTCTCTGCAATCTTGACCTGATGGTAGCCAGATCGAAGATCAATCTTAGAAAACACTGTAACTCCCTGTAGCTGATCAAAGAGGTCATCAATCCTGGGAAGCGGGTACTTATTCTTCACTGTCACTTTGTTCAGCTGACGGTAGTCCACACACATCCGCAAACTGCCATCTTTCTTCTTCATAAAGAGGACTGGTGATCCCCAAGGTGATGTACTAGGCCTGATGAAACCCTTCTCGAGCAGTTCATCCAACTGCTTCTTCAACTCCTGGAGTTCTGTTGGTGCCATCCGATATGGTGCCATCGAGATAGGTGTCACTCCTGGCATCAAATCGATGGTGGACTCAACTTCCCTGTCAGGCGGCAATCCTAGCAGATCTTCTGGAAACACGTCTAGAAACTCCCTCACAACTATAATGTCCCCCAAAACCGGAGTCTGAACTTCTTCACCCTTGACATGGGTCAGCAAAGCATCTGGACCCAACGGCTTCATCCCAACATCTTGATTAGCAGAGATACTACATGTAGTAGCAACTCTCCCAATACCTGTCAACAAAACCTTATGTCCACCATCGGAAGTCAACAGCACTTCCTTGGTCCGACAGTTCACCATAGCACTGTACTTGGACAACCATTCCATCCCCAAGATGATATCAAAACCTCCCATGTTCATCACAATCAACCGTGCAAAGAAAACCTCGCTATCGTATGAAAGCGAAACGTCTCTGTACACATGGGTTAATCTGACCACTATACCCGCAGGTAACCTAACCCTCATCAGACAAGCTAAACTCTCTCCCGTACAGTTATGTAGTATTGCAAAACTTTGCGCAATAAATGAATGCGTAGCACCAGGGTCTATTAATGTATAAATAGTACTACCAAAAACTGTAAAGGTACCTGCTATGACATCAGCATTCTCTGGATCCTCATCAGCGGTGATCACAAATGCCCTCGGCACTGCTGCACTCTGGTTCATGGCTGACTGGGTCCTAGCAGGAACAGCTCCACGTCCTCGGCCTCGGCTAACTCTAGAACCACTAGGAACACTAGCAACTGAAGCTTGCACCGTCTGAACAGGTGCCGAACCTCCAGATCTTCCCAACTTGGGACAAGCATAACGGTAGTGCCCAACTTCGTTACACTCATAGCACCTCACCTGAGACAGAGGAGGTCTCGGGCGAGCACCCAAGATGAAGTCCCTCTAGACTGAGTCCAAGAACTGCCTCGGTTGTTGTAATTGTTGTTCTATCCACGTCCCTGACTCCCTGGTATGAACCGGCTCTGTCCATATCCTGACCGATTCGCTGGTGTCTGGAACCTCTTGTTCTGTCCTTCAGAACTCTGTGCAGCATGTTTCTTGCGGATCTCTTGTTGCTCCCTCTCGTTACTCAGCCAAATAATCTCAGCTCTCAAGGCATCTGTCAGCATGTCTTGGTAAGTCTCGTAGACCTTGCACCCCATAACTGTCTGAATGCCAGATCGAAGACCATCCCAGAAACGTTTACATCTGGCCTCCGGAGTAGCCACAAACTCACTAGCATAGATGGAAAGGCGGTTGAACTTGATCTCATAATCGTTGACCGTCTGATCTGGTCCTTGTTATAGTCCCAAAAACTCCCATCTCAGCTGGTCCTGGTATGCCTCGGAAACAAACTTCCTTCGGAACATCTCCATGAACTGGTTCCACGGCATAGTGATAGGTGTTGGCATGTCCCTGGTGGTAGACTCCCACCAATCAACAGCATCTCCTCGGAACATGGCAGTGGCATATCTGGCCCACCTGTCATCCCTGCATGTCAGCTTCAGCATAACCCTATTTATTTGTCTGAGCCATCGATCAACATCCTGTGGTGTAGTGACACCAGTAAAAATCTCTGCTCCAAGCTTCTCCAGCTTCATATACACTGGATCCTCAACTGGCCCCTGATTTTCCTATTCCCGGGCTCCCACAGCATCAATACGTGCATCCCTGGCTTCTTGCCTTCGCAGTATCTGAGTTACCACGTTCAGCATCTGCGTAGGGTCTCCCAAAGGAATATTCGGAAGGTGTTCCGGACCTCCCGCAGCTTGCTGCGGTTGATCCACCGATACCTGATCATCATCTAAGTGACCTCCAACTTGCTGATTCCCTCCAACTGGATCCTTCGTACCTATATGAGAATGTATATGTATGCAAGTCATATCATGTGTAACAAATCTTATGCACAAACAAATAATCATACAACCACAGTTATGTCCCTAATGACCTACTGCCTGCTCTGCTACCAAACTGAAGCGCCCCAACCCGTATTTACCATACACAGTAAACACGTGCCGAAAGTATTCTTATTGATAGAACAGACAGTACATCGCAGTCAGAATACTACACGGTAAAATTCAGATACAACAAATGTACAAAGCAACATCCGTCACCCATACTCGAGGACTATTATTCAATCCACACTCAAAGCTCAACATAGCAGCACATTCCACAATATCAACATCACAAGCAATATAGGAAAGCAACAACATATATGACACAGCAGCGGAAGACTTTTAAGCACATGCAGCGGAGGTATGGATCCGGAGTCAGGTGGAGAGGAAAGCAGCAGCCATCGTGCATCGTACCTGAACTACGAAGCAACCAAACCTACGGGATGAAACCCCGCAGGCGAGGGGTGAGTCCGAAGTGCTCACCGACGAAGGATAAACAGAGATATATATATTCAACTGTAATACTTTCAAAGTAAGCACAACAATCTCAACAGTAAGCACAAACAATCACAACACAAGAAGACTACCATAAACAACTATGCCAAGACCAAAAGAATGCTTAATTATTTTTATTACCAATTTTATCTTCCGGGCCCCGTCACTGGACAAGCTAGGGTCGTACCTGGTTATTAACTAATTCTGGATGCCAGGCCAAATCACAATCCGGGATCAACATCCCAATACCAACAATCCGGGATCAACATCCCAATATCACAAATCCGGGATCAACATCCCAATAACAACATCATCCGGGATCAACATCCCCATCAANGCCAAGACCAAAAGAATGCTTAATTATTTTTATTACCAATTTTATCTTCCGGGCCCCGTCACTGGACAAGCTAGGGTCGTACCTGGTTATTAACTAATTCTGGATGCCAGGCCAAATCACAATCCGGGATCAACATCCCAATACCAACAATCCGGGATCAACATCCCAATATCACAAATCCGGGATCAACATCCCAATAACAACATCATCCGGGATCAACATCCCCATCAACCAACCAAACCGGCCGTGACACCACAGAACTAGTCTTTAACCATCTAGTCGTACCACTACTTTCCACGTGATAATTATATCATCATCTCAAATTCATTTCCAATTCCATTACTCTATCATCAATTATTCAACTTTTATTATCTCAGATTATTCCACAGGCTCAACCAGCCAACAATCTCATATCACTGTTTAATCACAAATAACAGTTCAATGGCTACTCACAATACCACATTGCAACAACACAAACCAGCAACATCACAGCAATATCCACAGCAATCAGATAGCAAACAATATCCATCAACAAGTTCCATAGCACTTATATAACAGTCAATAATCAAATCAGCGGTTCAATCAAACAACAAAATCAAACACAGTACTACAGGCATATATCCAAGGTTATCCATCCTCACCTTAGCCGATTATCAAGTTTGGAAATGCCCCACAGACTCCAAGTCCGGTTCCTCAGGTATCTGCTCGTTATCAACTCCTATATCAAACAAATAATATGCACACATAAGTGACATGCAATGTCATGCTACTATTGTATACCGGAAAATAAATACTGACTCGTCTCGGTTACTCCCCCGGGTTATTTCTCCATTATCATCGTCATTCACCATTTAATTCCAGTGTCTAAAATAATGCTATACTTATACCTATACCTATACCTATTCCCGGATATTATTCCGGTGCAATACCTACTTTGATAATACCCTTTTCAAATTTATTTCTACAAGTATGTACTTTCCAAAATATTATTCCCCAAATTTTTCCAAAATATTGTTTCCACAAATTATATTTTATCTTCCAGAATTATAATTACCAGATTTTATTTTATTTTCTTTTCTTCTTCTTTTTTTTTTCCGGACTGGTCCGAATGGTACTAGCCCAGACCAAAATCCAACTCAAACTCAGCCTAGCTTCTGCACAAGCCCAAATTCCAGGCTCATATGGGAGCCCAGTAGGCCCGCGCAGTAACCCACCAAGATGGTCCGGCCCATGTTAACCCAGGCCTAGGTCAACCTAGCAAAACCGGGTCGGCCCGCCCGTTTAGACGGGTCATCCCCAACCCTTGAGTAGCTGCTCACCTACGCGAGTTGCAGCACGGCGGCTCCGCGTCGGAAAAAGCGGCGGCAAGCGAGGTAAGGAAGGGTCGAGCAGGGCGGTGAGGCGAGAGCGGCGCGAGGCGGGGAAGGGCGTGACGGCAACGGTGTCGGCAGACACGAGAGAAAGGGGGTCGTCGGCTCGGCTGTGGGCTCGGGTCTTCGCTCGGGCGGTGGCGGTTCGCAGCAGAGCAGTGGCGTCGATGGTGGTGACCGGCAGGGAGAGGAGGACAGCGCGCGCGTGGGAAAAGAGGGGAGGTGCAGGTGGTGGCGAGGCGTTTGAGGGCGGTGGCTCACGGTGGTGGTGCTTCACGGAAGAAGGAGGAGAAATGAAGAGAGGAGGGTGATGGTCCCAAAACGGTGGCGTTGGATAGGGAGTGTGTGTGTGTGTGTGTTGTTTAAATTTTTTTTCCTGGCTGGTTTTATGAAGGGAAAAGTTTTGGTTTTGGACAGTGTGTTTTGCAGGAGAAGAGTGAGTGTTTGCAGGTGAGTTGAAGCGTTGATGGTGATACTAAGCAGGAAGGAAAAAGAATCAAGACGCAGTGCAGGACAAGGCTAGTCACAGGCAGAATACTGGTGGTTCACGGATCTCACTCACATGCAACACAGTGGTGGCGGCTGCTGCAACACTGTGCATATGAAGCGGGTTCTGTCCAGACCAGCAAATAACTAATGTACCCCCTTGACTTTATTTCTGGCCCAATAATTCAGGGTTAATCCCGATTTTTCTGAAGATTCCTGGACCCGAAAAATTCCAACTTGGTCCGGAAAATCCGCAGAAAAATCCCGAGCGTGGGACAAGGCTCAGTTTCGGAATCCGATGCATAAATTACCATTAATTAATTACCCAAGATTAATTTTAATGGTAAACGACTGTAAAATAAATTTATGATGACGGTAAAAACGTAAAAATTACCCGGGCTGTTACATCATTGGTTCGAATCATGACAAAATTTTTGCAAAATATCTTTTTTTTTTCTTTTATGTTGGATAGTAAAGGTAATTTTACAAATTATAGGGTATGAAATATAATTTTATAAAATTTTTTCACCTAAAAAAATTAAATAATCTAGAAGGACTATTATATAAAATTAATAAATATAAATTTAAGATATTTAATTTTCATTGGTCCAATTGAGCCTTGGATTTGGTACCGCCCTCGGTACCATAGAATTTCCTAAATTGTATTTATAGTTGTCAACTTTTTTTAACAGTCGTGTTTCTGGGAAAGAGTGGCTATTTTTCATTTACGTCCACATATTATACATCTTGTCACTTAAGTCCTATGATAGATTTACAATATAGCCCCTAGTTTTTATAATTTTATGCTTAGACTCAAAGTTCATATGATATATTTTTTTTTGGTGACATATAAATCCTAACCTAAATCCTAACAGGAATCGAACCTATGATCACTAAACCCATAAATTTTGGGAGGTGCCAACGCGACAAACGTTGCAGGCATATGATATATTTGTTATATATACATAGTCACACAGATGGTTTCTTTAATATGAACATCTTTGTGAATGGATTATATCTATTTATGCATAATTTGTTAGCCACCAAAGTTGATTCAAACCAAGGCAAGCTTAGAGGTTGGAAGAATAATATACGCCAAGGCGACCAAGGAGGAAGCAATGGCGCGGAATGTAGGAATGGTATTAACATTCAACCATACCAGTGGCTCACTTTCAGAAGCTCACTTTCAAAGTCATGTTCAAGATTCGTACTCACAAGAAATTCAAGAAGAGATGGAGATCAAGCTTAGAGATGAGCTAAAGGAGAAGCCAACATGTTTGCTATCTATGGAAGAAGGCTAGTTGACTTGCGCTTGCATGAGACCCATGTCGACATCACTCTATTTTATTCATTTGTTTGTGCCGAATTAATATTTTTCATGGATTATAAATTTCAACTGGGTCTTTTTTATTATTTGGGTTTTTATTTTTTTAGCCTTTTAATTATTTAGTTAGGTTGTTATTTGTGAGCTTAAGTTATTGGGTTTAATTTAGTCCAACATGTTGTTGAATTAAAAAGTCTAAACCTAGTCTATTAGGGTTTAGTATTAGACTAGTATAAATAGGACCCTTATGTGCTCAATTTTGCGAACATTTTTTGCAAAAAATAAACAACTTTTGTCGAGTGTATTCTTCAATTGGGAGAATTGATTTCTTCTTGATTTTACTTTAGAGATTAGAAATTGCTTATCAATGTGATTTGCTTGTGGCATTATTTCATATTCCTTGTGTTCTAATTTCTTTGTTACTTAATCTTTGATTGATTAGGAGGTGAAGGAATTCTTATACAAAATTCAGTTTGATTGAAATTGAGGAAGGGACAGCTGATTGATTTGAAGGTGATTCTAGCTTGATCTAAAAGGTAGCGGTCGTATCAAAAGTGGCCAAATTAGAATGCTCTATATATATCAAAATTAAGAAGTGAAACATTTAAATTAATACTTGATATATATTTATGTACAATTTGTCAGTCACCAAAGTGGCCAAATTGCAATATTTTATTGATTTCAAAATTAAGAAAACTATTGATTTACTCATGAGTATGTGATGCAATTAATATAATGGCATGATGATGATGGTTTATTTTATCATGAAAAAATCAAGTTTATTTTTATAAAATATTTAAGGATTAACCTAAACGTTGATTAATCATTTTATGATTATGAAAATAAAAATGGACTACTAATTAATTTATTAGTCATACTGTTGGCCTAAATATGGATTTAATGATCTAATTAGTCTTAATATGTGATCAACCATATTTAGTAGTAATTTATAATGATTTTGATGATTAACAAACCAGATGGAATGAATGATATGCATGAACCTTGTCTTGATTAAGTATGAAGTAGGAAGTATGGTTTTGAAAGAATTCACGAGCAGTAGTTGTGAGGACCCGGGCCAAATCAATCCCTTTGGCCTCCTCACCTTATTCGTGTCAATCAAGTGGAGTCGCCACCCTGATTTTATTACTTAAAAAAATCCAAAGAAATTTTTTTTGGCATCAATCTTAGGCAACCATTCAATATAAGGGACTGATCTAGTGTACCATAGATTGCTGGACTCGTGTGTTCGTCACGGGTAGGAAGGTGTTAAGCACCCCACCTGTGCTGGGGCGAAACTTTGTGCAATAATTAACTTGAATATGTATGTCTTGTGAAAGTATGCAAGTGTGGAAACAAAGCACTTACTCAATTAAAATCAACTGATTATAAAAACAAACAAACAAAAGAAAAGGATTTGGTTTGCATCTCATTTACGACTTGAGATTACCTACGTACCCGAGCGCTCAGAGTCAAAGCTCACGTAGTTCTAACAGATCAACATTATGGATCACATCATCACAGCAACAGACATCTCACCATACATCAATACATCATAATTAAAAGGGTAGAAGACGTACCCCTTGTAGACATTTATTCTTTGTTCGCATTCTCGGGTTGTAGACGCTGTTTGCAAATTTGCCTCTTCTTAGTTCCACCTTGTTAAGCCTCTACTCTTCTTCTTGATGCTTATAATGCTAGATTTCACAGGGATTTTGCCAGAATAATAGTAGGAAAAGGTGTTTGAGTGCTTAGAGAAGTAGGTTTCTCCAAGCCTTAAGCTTCTTTGGGTGAGTAGAGAGTGTATGTTCTCTCCAATTTTTTTGACCTTTTGGAAGTGAATAGGAGGATCCTATTTATAGAGTTTTGGAGAGCAAAGGTCGTGGACCTCATTAATAGTCGGGATCCTTGCTAAAAATCCGATCAAGAATGCGCAGTATCGCCATGATGGTCGAAAATCTAAAATTTTCCGTGTAACAGGGACGCATGATGGCCGGTGTTGGGCGATCATATCGTGATGATCACCAGTATTGGGAGGTTATGTATGGTAGACTGTTTGGCATGTATGGATACCGCCCGACTGTGGAGGTCATGCATGGATGCTGTGAAGGTCTTGTATGGATGACTGCCCGACTATACGCGTTCTTATCATTTTTTACTTTTGAATCCCATTGATTCCGGCCTGATTGATCTTTCCCCGTGAATCAAAGGCTATCAAACCAAGATATACTATTTTCTTGATTACTACTCCTCCAAATCAAGTCCAATTATCATAAATTCACCTAAATCTACTCAAATCAACACTCTTTTACAATATTCTCACATTTCATAAAAAGGTAACTTTGATTCTGATTTTCACAAAAATCAGAGCCTAAGTGGGCTGCAAGAAATGTATTTTTGATGGGCTACTCTCTTGTGGGCTCTACATTTCACTAATTAAACCTTTAATACATTCTAAGCTTAAAATTAAGTCATCTATTTATATTTTTCTAGTAGAAAGTTTAACTGTTTTTGTTGCAAAACCAATATAAATATATCTCAAATTCTGATAAAAAAAAGTGTGTCTCAAATTCAAGAATCCATAAAAAAATTTAAAATACAACCAAAATACCAAATTTAACTAATAATCTTTTGTCTTTTTCCAATTTATATTAGTTCAAATTGAAAAAGCCTAAAGTTTAAATATAAAAGTACTATTAAATTGAAGGAAAAAAACGTTACTCTCTTTTTCGTGAATCCCGGCGGGGTCAATAGTCTGATCTCCATCCCGTGCTGGGTAAGTGCCACGCCGCCATTCTCTTCCTTTTCGTCTTCCTTCCTTTTGTTTCATTTTGATTTTTAGGTGCCGAGATTAATCGAGTTTGATGGCTTGTGTGGGTCGCGGTGGATGTGATGGTGCGGGGTGGTTCTGGTTTCGAGTGTTGATGGTGGCACGTGGTGAAGGTTTCAATGGTGGTTCATGGTTAGATCTCTAGTCGCTAGTAGTAGATGTGAGTCGGGTTGGCGCTCCTTGTGGATCCAAGGCATTAGTTGCAAAACCGGCACTTGGTAGTGCGGGTCTAAATTCCGGTAAGAATTCCAACAACTTTTGATTGGTTAAGGTTCTGTGAATGTGGCTTTTGTTGAATTAATTCGTGATTGGGGCTGTTTAGGATTTGATAGTTCATGGGGAAATGTTTTTCGAGCTGTTGTGGGATTTCCAACGAGGTTTTCACTGGAATCCGGCGATCAAGTATTGTTCCAACGACGTGTTCCGGCAGTAAACGGTATTTTTCCTAATGATGTTTTGTATCTCGATGTTTCATACATGGCATGTATTAAATGGATATAATTGATGTATTGAAAACAAACGAGAAATAGTGGTAACCGGGTGAGGAGAGTTGAGTGGTGTGGTGTGGCTGGAACCCTACCAATGTGCATAGTACCTTTATGCTGGAAAGACTGGCCTCGAGATTGTAACTTAGTTCGGTTATTAGGGAGAGCCAGGCCCAGGCCCAATAATAGCATATTTAAGTTCTTGCATATGTTCTATTAAAATGGACAAATGGTGTGGATTGCGCATTAGGCCTAGTAACTATTTTAGACATGGGCTTTATGCCTTTGTGAATTTGGAGATTCAGGATGGAATTTACTTTGGCTTAGATCCTAGATTTAGGTTAAATACAAGATTCTGGATTGAGAAATTTATTAGGCTTAGACCTTGAACTTTTAGTAAAAAGGGCCTAGATTTGGGTTTAATCCATAACTTGTCCAGGTAAGGATGCTTTTGATAAAATGATAGGAACATATCAGGAGCATGGATTTGCTTTGATTTATATACAATTTGAGTGACATATGTGTCTAAATGTTTAGGCACGGGTAATACCTTAGGAGCAGCAGAATCTAGTGCTGGTCACGCAAAGCGTCACAATAACTGAGAAGACTTTATAAGACATTTGTGTTTGTATGTGAATGCTTGTTGGTATGGTGAGATGGCAGTGCTTGCCATGTATGTTGCATGCTTTTGACTGTGTTGTGTCTGTTTGCTTATACTAGTTTTTGTGCACGTGCGATGCACGTGGTATGGTATTATCTTTTTAAATTATGAATATGTGTAGTTTTTTTCATTTTTCTTTAAAAATATAATATAAATAATAATTATTTATACTAACCATCACCAATAATAATAAAATGTTAACATTTTTTTAAATAAAAATTAATAACATATCGTTCCAATATTAATTATAATAATAGTAGTATATAAGCTATGGTATTGTCCTTTTAAATTATGAATATGAGTAATTTTTTTATTTTTCTTTTAAAATATAATGTAAAAATTAATTATTTATACTAACAATCACCAATAATAATAAGATGCTAATATTTTTTAATTAGAAATTAATAACATATCGTTCAAATATTAATCATAATAATAGTAGTGTATAAGCTAATAACAATGATTTATTCTTTTTCCTTTTTAATTTTTTTCATAATCGGTTGTACGTAGTTGTCTTCATCTTGAATACAGATGATGCTTTTTCTTTTTTTGACCTTTAAACTTGCAATTCTAACTTCTTTTTTATTTTGTTCTTCAACAGTTGTCTTTCGCACTTCCTCTGCAACAAATCATCCTATTCCCCTACTCATTTGCTTTGTTTATCCTCACTATGAAAATTGATTCTTCTTTTTGACAATCGAACAACTTTTCCTTTTATTGCTTTGCCTACAAAATAAAAACTTAAATTTGTCAATACCTATTCCAAAATATATTAGTTTTTACTTATCATTCATTATTTACCTCATCTCCTAACATCGTAATATAATCAGTCACATCACATCCAATTATCATTTCTGCCTCGTCGAATATAGTTACCAATGCATTATCTTTTCCGTCAGACACTTCGAGTCTTAGCATGTACCTAGGTATGAATTAGATATGTTGAATAAACGTTTTAATATAAATATTTAGAAAAGATAAAGCATTATTTGATTTTTGTAATGCTCATACCTTGGTTTGTATCCATCATATCTATTGCATTTTTCTGCTTCACATCGCGCTTTGTTGTCTAAAATATCTACTTTCTTTCCACACTTTTTTGCATGCATGATACCATAGTTTTTCTTTATTTATTACCTTCATAATTTTAGTTTGGAATGAACAATATATGACCTATATACATTTAAGATTTTGGTTATTTTGAAACAAATATTATTGTGAAAGTATATATATTAAGATTATTAAACTTATATGCTAACCTTTGCTGTTGTTGCACTACTCATGTTCTGTATATCTCATATTGTAATTTGGTTGCATCTCTCATCCTTTTTGTTTTTGGTTGTTGTTTAATCTGAATATCTTCTTTTTTGGATTTATGATGAAGGTTGTGTTATAGCTTGTTGATAGTTGGAGCATGTCTGAGAGTTAAATATAAATTTATCAGTTAATATATATATGTAATGCTTCCAAGTTGTAACGTCCCGGCTTGTCGACTGTCACTACAGACCAACACGGGACTTTTCCAACATGCTTTGTCCTCACTTGCACGTTTCCGGGGAAAACTTCCCAAGAGGTCTCCCATCCTAGAATTGCTCCAAGTCAAGCACGTTTAACTTTGGATTTTTTTTAGAATGAGCACCGAAAAGGTAGGTGCACCTTGTTGATATAGCTAGTACACATCAAACCGTTTAAGTTATTCTTAATTGTATAGTCCCGTACCTGTAAAACCTCGAAATCACTTCATTTGAGCTATTCTTAATTATACAGTCCCATACCCGTATAATTATGAAATCGCCCCAACTGTGCAGCCCTATCCCTACACAGTCTCAGAATCTCTCCTATTCCGGTGTGGATTCGGTTCATTCATGTACCCCTCCGTCTAGAAGCCTTCCAGAAGCCGCTCCCTGTCCATGCTCATCCCGGCACCGGCATACACTTCCCGCCCTCATAGACCCCGGGTGTCACACAAATAATTTTTGTAAATCGTTTACCATTATATTCTATTATTATGATGTCTGATATTGCAATGACTTGGTATTTATCTTCATTTTTATATAATTTTTGTCCCTCCTGCTCTGCCATATCACCCCATAGGATTATTGTCAATTATTCATTCCTGAATATAAAATGACAGTTAGTATTAAATTTAACTAAAAATGGAATTTTTTACTTACTTTTTATTCCTCAATATCAATTCTCTTCTTTGTCTTTGGTTTGTACTTGTTTGGTGCTTGACCTTGGTCACAATTCCTAGTAAGTCTATTCGAGGACATTATTGAATAATTAGATTGTTTAATTAAATATAATTATTTAAATTAATGATTGATTAGTATACTTTCTAATTAGCTTTCTTTTTTCACAGTTCTCAACATCACCAAATTCGACGAAGTTGTATTTTAGCACATCAGTTGAAATCGGAGTTAGAGCCTCTTTTATGATTGTTGATTTTGATAATATTATTTCCACATTTTGGTTGACTGTTGTATATTTTGGATTTGGTCTTTTTGTCATTCCATTCATGATGAAATAAGTTTTGTCTTTCTGAAACATATCTCTAAATTTCGCCACTCTCACGCGAAACATTGTAGCTTGTAGCTTTATTCCCTTTAGATGTGAGCCAAACATTAATATTAAAGTATGAATATTATTTGTGCAGTTTAAATATTATTAATTAGAATAAATAATAGATATTCATATTTTTTTTGTAATGTATCTTTACCTCATTATCTCCGAAAATAACTTTTCATATTTCGCCTTGTGATCTTTCATTACTGTAGGAATCTATAAAGCCTCGAGCTACTAATGCAATGGATCAGTTATGTCGCATATGGGTGTGAGCATATGTGAACTTGCGATTTGGATTATTTATAATAGCAAACAAAAAAGTTATATCGCATATACACACACTGAGTTACCTTCTACCTTGTTCTCAATCAAAGGATATTATTATTTAATGAAGATGAAGAGTGAGTTGATTGAAGCATATGTAATCGTAATGCTATTGTACTATCTTGTGCTATCTCTTCATGGCATAATTACTGTAACACTTAGTTCATGGCCTAATTACTTACTATACCAAAGGGGATTTGATATAATTGTATGCGTCAAGCCTGAATTTCTGCTCAACAACGACTTTAGTAGTTTACGAACCAACCAATTGAATAATTCACTGAATAATAATAGTAAGTGGATTTGATATAATGTATGCGTCAAGTCAAGCCTAGCCTGAATTACTGCTCAACAACGTAATACCTATATTAGATATATGAACCAAAGGGGATTGGATATAATTGTATGTGTGAAGCCTAAATTCCTGCTCAGCAACGACTTTAGTAGTTTACGAACCAACCAATTGAATAATTCACTTAATAATACTTTTTATTTAATTTATAATTCAATAATTAATTAAAATTATGTTAAGGGTACATTAGTAGTTTCGCCTATTTCGTTGTTTTCGTGCTTTTATATATAGTATAGATACTTATAATGCCATGTTGATGATATGCACTGCTTTGGCGATAACATGTTTGTATATTGTGGGCCTTAGTCCCGGTTGGGAGAACTTTTGATGAGGCATACAAATCCTTGTATATAACTTGAGGATTACCTTACACATAATGCATAATTGGAAGTTAATGATCTTGGGCATAATTAATTCTACTGTGGATTTGATGATAGGTAGCACCGAGTGGGAGGTAAGTTAACTCCTCGGGAGTTGTGATGAAAAAAAAAATAAATTTTTTTAGACAGTGCCTTGGGGAAGGTGGGTATACCCCCTTGGTTATTTTTATACTGGTTTAGATAAGTTTTGAGTGCACACCTCAGAGAACTGTCGGCCATTTGAGGTATTTTGATGGTTTATTATTTCTCGTAATATACCCCTTTCGAGGTGTTTGTGTGGTGGGCTTAAGCCCTAGGACTGACCAGTCACTACCAAGATCGACAAATATAGTAGAGGGCCTAAGTAGTACTTGTACTCATAGACCTAGTTACCCTACGAGCCTGACTTTGCCTGCCTGCATATCTTGTCTTATTCTCTTTATTGAGTAGGTGACTCATACAAATCGCCACCATGATTTTTCAGATTCTTAATTGCGTGTTGATTACACCTTCATCACTGAAGTTCGGCTTCTAACTCAGCAGCTAGTTGTGCCTATTTTTCCTTGGACAGATCCCTAGGGTCGATTTTTGCATTTATTTTATTCATATTATTGGATCTGATATTTGTTTCCGCTGCATAGTGGGTATTGTTGGATTTAGTCCGCTTATGTTTTTGGCAGGTTTTTGTTGGTATTTACTTTAGCTTTTGATAAGATGGTTTTAGATTTTGAGACTTATTGCATCTCGATATTTATTATTATTATTTAGAAATTCTTATCTTGATATACATGTTTTGACATCCCAGGGTGCATTTAGACGAACTCATTGTTATATTTTAAATATGCATTATTGAGATGCCGGTGTTTTACTTCTGAATATTTTTGTCATTTATACATATTTATATTTTTGTTTTAAATAATTTATTTTAGGTCGAGTTTCTCATTAATAATATGTATAAACAACAAAAGGGTTAAACATTTTTTATGTATCTCGAGTTTCTCATTTGTCCCGTTCATATACCATGGAGTTTTCGTTTCTTTTCTATGTACTCCGAATTTCAATTTTTACCCTTTTTATATAGCCCCAAGTGCTTAAAGTATTGATATCCAACAGGCTCTCTAGTGACAAAATTACTGGGCCATATATTTGGTATTGTAAATTGGACATGGATAGAGATGTCCAATCTGGTCCAAGCCTATCAAGCCCAGCAATGGGAGAGCGACGAGAAGGGACACCTGTTTGCAAGCTATATAGACCAGTATAAGTTATAATATAATCAGCTCTTGCAAAGCCGCCCCACCCTTCTCCCTCCTAACCCTAATTTCTATTCCTCTCCTTTATGGTGGATTTACTCTGCACATTTCCTTTTTATGTAGATGAGAGCGTGCTTCGTTTTTTTTTTTTTTTCATTTTTGATTATTTCGTGGAGTTGTTATTCTTTTTGTATGTGTTAATCTTGGTTTTTGCCCGATGATGGACAACATACACTGTATTGAAAACGGTTGCTATGTGGCTTTTCCATCTTCAGCCTTCACTCGCCCCTACATCCACCTCCGCCGCCGCCGCCACCACCACAACCACCTCCTCCACCACTACTACCAAACACGCAAGCACACACTGTCACATTGTGGGTGGTGAGTGGAGGCTTTTGGGGGGGTAGCCATTTGGCTTGAACCGTGAATGATTGGTTGAAAAGCTATGAGATCTGAGGGCTTTGTATTATTTTTTCTTTTTAAGCATAACAAATATCAAAATTTTGCTCATTTGGCTTGATTTGAAACTTGTTTCCTTTCCGTTCGTGGTAATTACAACTGTTAGCCCTGTTTTCCCCTTTCTTTGTTGGGATTGATATATGATACCGATTCTTAATAAAGATAATGCTATGCTATTCACCGCCGGCTGCTCCGTTATGGAACTCAATATATATGGACTCTCTGTTTTTATTTTCATTATTACCCTCCATCATCAGTTCGTCCTATATTACTAGCTGCTTCCAGTGATATTGTCGTTGTTGTTGCTGCTGCTGCTGTTCTCTTGACTATTCTTGACTATTAGTAAAGATGTGGATTGGTTTTTAGTGGAAATCTTGTTGATATGCCGTCCAAATACATTGTCCATGTGATCTGAGGCCTTGCTTCTTTTCAATGTTTCGTTTGGGAAACCATACTTTTTTTTCGTGTTTGTTAGAAGAAACCATACTCGTGCAAGTCTAGCTGATTGTGCGGAATGCTAAACTAAATAAATATGTTATTCTTTGTTTGTTTTTTTTGTTCACGTGTTCAATTTCCAAAACGTTAATCTTTGAGGTTATGCATTCTGGATATGTTTCTGCAATTACCTGTGTTTAGTTTTTTTTGTTGTTGGTTGTGTCGGTATGCAAGAATTGTTAATGATCATAATTGGCACACACTATTAGTATCGCCCAATGATGGATAAATCAGTTGGATATAGTGGTTGCAATGGTTAAATCATCAATGTCTCACAAATCACCAGCTTCTCTTTCTCTCTCTCTCTCTCTCTATATATATATATATATCTTCTTTTCCCCCTCCCTCCTCTCTCTCATCTCCCTCTGTGTGTGTGTTGGTGGTTTGTGAAGACTTTGATGAAGACCATTTGCATTGTGCCACATGTGATCTGTTAAAAGCTATGAGATCTGAGGGCGTATGTGCTATAATTTCTTCTGGTGATTGGAAAGAATTCACTATTTTTTTACATTAGTGTTTAAAATTTTATTGCAACGATGACAAATATAAATGAGAAATATTATCTTGTGCCATGAGGTCGTGTGTGTTGTATATCTGATATTGATGTTTGTTGTGTAATAACTCCTGCATTGAAACCATGTGTTTTTTACACTAATTGAAACCATGTGTTGTGCCACGTTTATTCTGATATTGATATTTGTTGTGTATCCTGCAAATGCCATCTGCTCTGTTATCTTAAGGAATGCGTCTTTCTCAGATTTAGCCAGCATGCTAGCATTGCCCTGGAAATGCTTGCCGTTTACTATGTTACTTGCTATAGTTGGCCGATGGAGGTTGGAATTTTTTTTTTTTTTTTTGGAAATGGAGATGATTTTATAGATTAGCTTGCATCAGGTAAATCCTGCTGCAATATAGCATACAAAGACATGGGTGGATTAGTAACCCAATCCACAGGACATTGCCTAGTTCTGCTGGCCTTGACAAGCCATTCAGCAGCCCTATTGATACATCTGGGAATAAAAGAAAAACTGCATGCGTGAAAGGAATTGGGTAAGTTGTAGGATCTCGTCATGCATGGCGTCTGGTTCCCAATCAGGCTTTTGGCCATTAGTACAAAAATTGACTGCTTTAGCTGAGTCAGATTCAATAGACAAGTGGAGAAAGCCAAGCGAAGCAGCAAAACGTAAACCTTCCTTGATAGCAGCCATTTCCCCCCATCAAAGCTGAAGTTGCCCTAATGCGTAGTGTTCTCCCGTCAACCAATCTTCCCTAATGCGTAGTGTTCTCCCGTCAACCAATCTTCCTGGAGAGTCTCTCATTATAATGCCTATATCAACAAAACATGAGTTCTTCTTGTAGGACGCATCACAATTCATCTTACTTCTCCTGGAGCACTCATGCATCTGATTGAGAGCTTTGAACATACTCCCTCCATTCCGAATTTATTGACGTTTGAAGGGGAAAAATATTGTAGCTTTTCAATTTTCAGTGATCAGTTCTTTCCACACATATTCTTCACCTTACACAACAATTACTTTAATTTGTCTATTTTAAATTAAAGTGAAACAAAAGTAAATTAGTCAAATAATTTTAGATTCTGGGTTATTAATTATCCTTTTTAATTTGTGTGAAGATTCTTCAAATGACAATTTATTCAGAATGGAGGGAGTAGTTCTCAAGGGGCCTGCAGACAGTACCAGCTTGGCCCAGTTGCAAAAGAATTACATGTGCTTGTCTCATCTGCACAGATCGGGCATATGCTAGAGGCGCCCAAATGTCTTTTGAAGAGGTTGCTCTTGACAGGAAGTCTGGCATGCTCGCCATAGGAAGAGTCTAACCTTTGGCACTGTCTTACAATTTCTTCCAAACGAGAGAGGATTGTGTAGATGAAGCTTCGTGTACCAGATTGCTAGCATTAGGGGCTGAGTTGGTGATACTCTGAACAGAGAAGGCACCCTTGGCTTCCGGTTGCTATTGCTTCAACTTTTTCTAGAGAGAAGAGGGACCTCTGAACAGAGAAGTCACCCTTGCCTTCCGGTTGTTATTGCTTCAACTTTTTCTGGAGAGAAGAGGGACCTGAGAAGGTTTTGATTCCATGCTCTTCCTTCCTGCCAAAAAAGCTCCTTGACCCATATTTGCGTGGCGCCAGGAGGCCGAGCAGAGCTATGTTT